>PQXL01000072.1:0-109884 GCA_004916875.1 Botrytis galanthina
AAGAAGCAAGCAAGCAAGCAAGCAAGCAAGCAAGCAAGCAAGCAAGCAAGCAAGCAAGCAAGCAAGCAAGCAAGCAAGCAAGCAAGCAAGCCAGCCAGCAAGCAAGCACCAGTGTAACACCATTCAGGTGAAAGAAGAACAGTCATCGATGATCCAACTATGATGGATGCATTGGCAATGATACCACTACTCTTTCTGTATGTAATGCCCAACTGCGATCAAGGTTCCGTCTATACCAGGTTCTTTAATCATGTAAACTACCTGGTAAGTACACCCTATAGTGTAGAATCAAAACCCCCTCTGGTCCTTCTATCCCCTCATACATCTGGGTTTCGACTGCTGCAACGCAAACACACGCAAGAACATGACAGTTCCAGGTGTAGTCTAGTCATATGACAGCTTATTAGGTGGGCATGTAGAATTGAAGCACATGTCCTAGAATTCATGGGAGTTTTTTCAAAAGGGGAAGGATCACAAGTAATCCAGATATCATTTGATCTAGAATGAGTAGTATTACGTATCGCTATAAGTCTCAAAGCTTTTGATTGTTGGACTCCATTCTGAACTATTGGAAAGTTTGATACTGGTGCAAAAGCACGAAATGTGTACAGTATGTAATTGCGTTTATATGCAAAATGAAGCATCGTCGATATTTACAACATACCAAGTTATAAAACAAAGGTACCCCGGCACCCCAATCGTTACAAGAAGTGGTATTCTTCTTTTTTCAGCGCACCAACCCATCCCAATGAAATATCCTAACGCCAAATTTCCACGATGCTCTTGATCATATACTTCAGATATTTACTGTTATTCATATGTGAAATCAAACCACAAAAATATTGCTGACCATTAGTCCTTGACTTTCCACATGGTATCTTCGACGAATGCCAACACTTTTAGCCCGTTTCAAAGCCTGGATAGCTTCATCACCTCCTCCGATCATTACCATACTAATTTGATGATGTCTCAAAAGGCCACTTGGGGTTAGTTGTGGTTTGTCTAACAATGGTCTGATGAGGTTTTGCTCTCCTTTCCGCGAGGCTCCTTCATCCTCCATATCCTCCTCGTCTGAATCCATATCGTCCATGTCGTCCGAAACCATAATGACCAATTTAAGACCTTTAGATGTGGGCGTATAGCTGGGAATGTTGGCCAGCTTCTCGGAGAAAGTACAGCCGCCACGTCTCATGACTATAACATGATGCTGTTTGACTGCTTCATCGGGGAGTTTTCCATTACAAGCTTCACCTGCGAAGAAAATACTTCCGAAGGAAAGAGTGGCAGATAAAGTCTTGGCAGTCATAGGGTCGGGAGCCTCCGGTGCATTAATCAAGAGATGTGCACCTTTACCAGTTGGTAAAACAGCTGGGAGAGTTGCGTAGGTGTACGTTGGAGCAACCTGGGGTTGTGGAAGTAGAGTAGCAGCCGGATCGCGAAGGGCAGATGTCACTTGCTGAAGTAGAGAACTTAGCAAAGTTCTATATTCTGCTAATCCTGCACTACTAATCGATTCTTCCAATGCTAAAGCCGGGGTATCTTCATATATTGGTTCCTCTTCGAACAATTCCTCGACACTTTCCGACATATTTTGATTGTGATCATGAACGTGTTCAAGTTGTATGACTATGTCAAGCATAACTGGATTCTTTATACGTGAGAATGAAGGATCTGTGAGATCTCCAATCACATCTCGGGGTATCAATATCTGCTCATCTCGTCCTAACGGTATATTGGCAATACTACCCACTCTCCAAGATCCAGAAAGTTGTTGATTGATTCCAGAAGAATGTGATTGACTTTCATGTATCATGCCCATCTTTAAACCAGACAAACTCTTGACCAATATACTACCATCACTTGTACGGTCGAGACTTGTTGGGATATTAAAGATAATATTGAACCCATTCTTGGCGTTTTGAGTGCTCAAAGGGTTGTTGTTAGGAAACTCGATTGTGAAAGTTGTGGTTATTGGAAGACGATCGCAAGTACCATTACTTGGGATCATTGAGATTGGTAAAGTCCATGGGAAGTATGTATGATTGTTGACCTTGATATTTTCACCATCCATCGTAGCACGATGATTTGGTATCATGTGCAAACCTATTAAACTAGAAGCATGAAAAACGTCTGTTCTGGCAGCTGTACTAGAGACAGTAAAAGGTACTGGTGGAGGGGGTACAGGGCAAGTATCCCGAAGAGATGCCCTATACGCTGGCTGAACTGCTTTGGTTGTTACCGGCGTACGAGGTGTAATGGGATGCTTCGACTTTTCTCGAGGAAGCACGAGAGGGTGTCCCTCAGTCGTAAAGACATAAGCAGCATCGAGATCGTTCATTGGATGATCTGGATCAAAAAGTAGATAGAGATATTTGGCTGTTTCTCCAAGAAAGAAACTTTCCATACGATCGCTCTTTTCTCCAGTGCGCACATCTTGTAGACCCGACCAACCACATGTTGCCCAACATCTGCGTTTAATATCTTCCAGAACCATTTCTCCGACATGAAGATACCAAGGATCTTTTGTAGCTCTGTAAAGATGGTAATTCGATTCAATGAACTCAGGGCGACCAGGCCACCAACCAAGTCCACCTTCTACATGCCCATCGCGTACTGACCATCTTTCAGGAAGGGCTGCATATCTCGTCCATAAAGCGGTGTACAAAAGACTAGTTTCAATGGCTTCCTCAACCTCTCCCGCTAGAGTCAATAAACCGGGATAATAAGCTCCAAGACTATCGATCCAGAAGGCCTGCGGAGAGCCGGTGACAAGATGAACATTGACGTAATGCGGATGGTGTGTAGGACTATATAGATGCCTCCTGATTGCTGCATGAGCTTCGTGCCATACTGCAAGAAACGCTTCTGGAGAATTCTCCTCAGCACTCAATTCGTTGTAGATTGTATTTGGATCCAACCATGATTCATGCTGTTGTTGTCTATGCGTCGTTATATTGGGAGTGCTCTGTCCAGAAAGTAGAATGTGGGTCTTGAATGCGTATTCGAAAAAGCTGTCTGTACCCGCACCTATGCCAGCGTATGAGCCAATCCACTGGCCGTTCTCTGCATCAATTCCTGCTCCAATGAGTCCAATGTTACTCCGCCTATTCCAAACCGCCCAAAAGGCTCGCTTCGCCAATTGCTCAAATCTTGGATCTCCGGTAAGACGACTCAAAGTAGTGAACTCCAAAACCAAGCTACCCGCTCCTGCGCTACATGTTTCGGTAATTTCAGGAGTGTCCTCTTGCACATAGTCGCCAAGCCCAGATCCCTCATGTAGAGGGGAATTCACATAAAATGGTATACCGTGCCGTAAATTGACCCTTGGATATGGCATACCGGTCGCGGTGTAGAAAGCGGGTAGTAGACGTTCAGCCAAATCTAGAGCTAGGCGCAGAAGTTGTCCGTCATATTTAAACCCATTCGGCCACAAAATCGCAAGTTGATGTGTTTTCGAAGTCTTTCCCGAGGTCTTGCTAGATTTTGGTTTGTATCCATTAATTGGCAGAATTCCAGCGGCAAATTCATGAGCGCTGAGTAGCCCACCGACACCTCTGATTACTGTCTCAAATATTTGGACTTTACTGTCCAAGTCAAAACCTCGAGCACGTAGACCTTTTCCGGATGCTCCGCTTGTGCCATCACCATATTGTAATACTAGAGAAGCGACACCATTTTGGAATTCTTGAAGAGCTGTTGCGCCGGTTTCTTCTTCATCTGGAGGGGCAGATGCCAAAATTGCAAGAGTTGATAGACTGTCAATCAAAGTAAGAGAATAATTCCCGAGTACATCGTTTAATTCGAGATGTCGAGGGTTTTGAGCGTCTCGAGTGAGTGGTGTACAGGATACTGGTCTGAGCTAAGAAGAAAGGTTAGCTATAGATATTCCAAACCTTTAACAGTGATCGAACCTCATCTTCTGGGAATGCGAGTTCCATGTAATTGTCAAATCCATGATAAAACATTTCGACCGTCTCTTTTCGTAACTCTGCAATGCGCGCAGGTGTCATTGCATTGCTTAGAGGAAGCCATATTGCCAGAAGAAGTAATAGGAACCATCTTGATCTGAAGATAAATGTTGACTGATTACTGGGAGGGAAGCCCAGCCAACCTCGTGGCCATCGCAGTGGCATCACCGATGCTTAGTTGTGGAAGAAGGCATGTGAGCTCGACAGGAATATCAAAATCACAATGAGGTGAGACAAGACGAAGAACGGAAACAAAGGCAATTGAGTTTTGTCTTGGAGGGGGAGAAAGAGAAGCAGAAGAAGAGAAAGAAGGGTCAAAGGATCAAAGGATCAAAGAATCAAAGAATCATAGGATGATAGAAAATATGATATGATACGAGATGATATGATAAGATAATATATGATCTGGCTAAAACCAAAATCCCAGGCTCAAGAACGAACGAACCAGGCCCCAATTTGCGGCTCTACATCAATGTGGTCAAAACATTTTTGTATGGGGTATGTCCGCAGTGATTCAACTTGGAAGTTTAACCATATATTTAATTGTATTTCTAATCAATTGAAAATAGAAATAGAATGTTACCGTAGACTTGATCTCATCAATTCTCCACCATTCAACTCGACCAGGTTGCAGATATTTATCATCATAAATACATGAATATATCTTGAGTATCTGTTATTGTTATTATATTGATTTTGAAGTGTTCAGTATTTCCTCATACCTCGCGAAACACTGACAGGAATACCGACTGCACCTCAGACTGCGCCCTTTACACCGGTTACTTTATTTTCGTTACGAGATCAGATCCCAAGGTGATTAACACTCTTAGGTGTTTTCAATGTCTGATTTTATGTGGGTGATCGAAAGTATCGCGTTTTATGTCTTCGTAGGTAGAGGATTAGATGATGAGCCCCCCGATACGGGGTGGGGGGAAACATAAGGAATTTACTCTTTGTGCCTGCACTCCCACTCCACTTCCACTCCCATGTATAAGGGTTCTAAAACAATGTGTGCCAAACTCACTTCCAACATTGCTATAGATTTCACATTCATAATGTTATATAAAAGCATAGTGTATGTGCATTCCTCAAGGGTCTATGGTCTAAGGATAGAAACGAAGACAATCTGGCCAAACCAGTCTCCCTGGAGCTTTGAGCTCTTTCCCCTCTTCCCTATGTGCCTAGTCTACTTCGCCGTCCTAAGATCTACCCGTTCCTAATGCACCCCTGTTCCACTTCATTATACCTTTCCATCCCCAGAAACATCTAGCTTCTAGTGTCTTGGCCTTTCCGACCATTTCTCCCCTTTTCCACCCATCTGAGCCCTTTCCCCATCCGGGCCACCCCTCCCTTTCCCATTTCTACTTGTCTTCTGATCTCTTTCCCAAGAAGGAAAAGGGAAATGCAGATCCCGCTCGTCGATCTTCGCACCTGTGAAACTCTTTATCTGTCTTCTGCACGTATTCTGCATTCTCAACATTGGGCTTGAACGTTTGGCAATTTCGATGTGAGATGCCCTGCTCACCTGCTGATTCCACTTTGTAAAGAGAACAGGTATCGATTACCGTAATGGTGGAAGAGCAAGAAAGACAGATGAATTCGGTTTCTTTGCACATTTCGAGGGTGGTGCGAGTTCGTGATGCGTATGAATGAATGATGTATTGTGTGTCGGATTGTATGCAGGGACAAACAGATGTCAGACTTCCAGATAGTTGCAGAGTATTTGAGCAGTGGTATGGGAGGCTGTCTTTAAATAGCCATCCCATTCTCTATGAATAAGGAAAAAGTATCGATTCACTGTAGAGATATACCACAATCATTCCATACACTTCCGCCTACGCCGTTACCTGGCTCGCACTCCTGATACGGCCATTCACAAATTCGAGAATCTTCTTTATATTCGGCTATATGGCTCCCGGTTCCTACGTGCCTCCTCGCGTATACATCTGTCCTGTGCTCTGTTCCATTCACATATAACCTTCACTGGCTTCCATCAGAAAGAGTGGAGCGGAATTGAGAAAGAGGGCGTAAATATACGAACGCCTGTTAGAATGATGCTCAAGTAAATCGATCCAGGTATTGTACGGGTTGCTCTGGTTCCAATCGATAGTTGATGAGATAGTCGCACTGGCAAAAAGTGTTCAATGGACACCCTTGCAAGGTGCTCAATAGTCCAGATCCAACAATCGAAAACTTTGAAGCTGGGATCTCAAAATAAAGTGCAATCCGAACTGTTGGAAACACTTGCACTGGGTCTTTCAGACGCACTGCAGTACTGACAATAATGAAGGTGATCTTCCAACAACACAATTTGCAATCGATGGAGTATTCTGTGAGAGCACACGAACCACAGATAAGTTCGCAAATTCTACTTTGTTAGAAAAGAGTAGAATCATGAACGTATGTGACCGCGAAAGATACCAATGCGAGGAGAATTCTAATTGCCGGGATACTCACTCATGCCCAATGCAGAACCATCATCAGAGCAAGAAACATTCTTGTTGACTATGCATCAATCATTGATAGCTTGCATCAAATCTGTCAACCCGTCCCGAACTTTTGAATAATTTGGTCCGGTTAAACTATTTTGAATACATAGTGTTCTCGCTACATGGATTCACCCACCACTGGGAAGAAGCAATCATCTGCCTCATCTTTCTCGTGGACCAGTGCATTGTATAGATGTTAGTTAAGAGGTGAGGGAAGGATGAAGCCTATTTGATAACATTAATTGTGGTTACATGAGTAGTAAGTAGTGATCAGACATGTGGTGAATAATTTGTATGATGATTTAGCCGATAAAAATAAGGGTGGGGTGCGGAGATGTCTTGTTTTCTTTTGTGCGTTGTTGCGCTCGAGTAGGAATTGACCACTTGGTTCATGAGCGATACGTGTATAAATTTTATGTGTTTTTACCAGATAAAATGGAGAGTCTGTCAGGTAGCTTTGGAGTTAAATACAAGTAATCTGTCTCTCAGATTTCAAACTTTTGAAATCTGGACAATTCCTACTATGCGGATCATGAATTCCTGACGGGTACTCTGCAAATGTAGCAACTGCTCCCCGAACAATTCAACGAAGTTATTCGATCAAATTCCCAATATTATTGAAGCCTTTTTGAAATCGCCTTTTTGGAATCACTCGCCACATCAGGATGTGCGTAGAGCAAGAAGTTCGTTGCACAGGTTGCAATGAATCGAGTACCAGCGTTTACATCTGTTCGAGGTTCAAGAGATGGCAAAGAAACCACAAGAAGATTGTCAGTCATAGACGATGTGGAGAATTCAGTATATCTCGACCAAGAAAACAGACAAGCTTGGCTCACGTGGATTGTCCCATTGTAAGTTACATATAAGCTGTCTAATGACATGCGATTGGGTGATAGTAGCAATACTGTTGCTTCCAATCATCAAGTTGGACAAATTGCTTACTTTGAAACCTGCCAGCGACCAGAACAAGAACAAGAAGAAGAACAAATCGAGTATGAACATAATGAAGCGTTCATGTATGATTACGCTTCACAATATCCGAGTCCAATTCAAACATATCCGGCTTATGCAATGCCATACCCACACTATCCTTCATGGTGTGTATGATTGGAGGGCGAGTCCGCGAGAAACATCTTTATGGATCGCTATCACACGAGAGATGGAATACCAGAGTTTTGAAGAGGTTTGAATGAAGGAGATAATTCGTAGTGGCGAGCTCGGGAACTGTGGGACGATTGCATTGAAGACTGCAGAAGGGATCGATTTGGAAGAGTTGACTCTTCTTCCCGTGGGACAGAGTAGACCCGACATTCAGGATCACCTGGCATGCCCAGGTGATGATCAACTTGGACTCAGCCTCAGCACGTGCCAAATGAGCCACATGAGGCTTCATCTGTGAAAATTGAAGTTTTCCAAGGTTTCTCTCGATTCTCCAGTTTCAGTTGTTGAGCCAAGGTTGATCCAGGGCTGATCCAGGGTTGATCCATTTCCATCTCCATCCTCCTTGTTAATTTCCAATAGAGTGATTTGATTAGCTCAACTTAAAATAGCGGAGACATTTTACATTTTACATTTTACATATTCCATGTAATCTCGAGGTAAATATTAAAATATCCTCATAATCCTGCACCATCCTTGGTATATATCCATTTTTGACATAATTCATTGCATTAGCGTGAGCTTTATTCCGGCCTGTGCCACTTGAACCGTTCAGCTGCGGCAACATTGGACTCCTTCTGTTGATCCAAGGTCTAGGTAACAACTTACCACAGAACGAGTGGGTAGCTGGGAGACATGTAATGCTAACGTCTTTTCATTCTTTCATTTCATCCTTCACTCTCTCGACAATATACAATCCGAATCATACAAACCATCTTTCCTTTGAGATCCCATTGATGTGAATACCTAGTAAGGTTAGCATCCAGCAATACAATCGAAATCACGCCCGGAAATTTCATTAAACATTTCATCTACGTGCAATCAAACTTCACGAAGCCTCAATTTCCAAACCACAGTCATTATTAAACCAGATTCAGTCTCTGCACATTCCATAAGCATAAGATCAAGTTGTTTGATGAGTCTTAGCTGAAAAGAAAGGAAACGAAACAACATCATACATCATACATCATACATTCCACGCCTCCACGCGCCTCCACAGCCCTTTGTCAAAGCCCCTTTCAAAGTGTCAAATCAATTCACCAAATAACGTCTGACAATGGCCGAATATAATAATCCACCTCCACCTACCTATCATGAAGGAGTTTCTCCTCTTACATCTCCTCAAATCACAGGTTCAACCAGTAATAACCTCACCTCCGTTTCTCCACAATTAACTGGTATCACCAACACATCTACTTCAAATATTCAACAACAACCACATCCTGATTTACCTCCACAATCACATCAATCACATCAAACTCAACAAAACATCCATCCAGACGCTTATCAAGGTATTGAAGTCGTCGGCCCTAATCAAAATACGATGGCATCACAACAAATCCCACCTCAGCAAGAGGGCTTCACAAATGAGAAGAGTCAATATCAAGCTCCACCTCCTCAAGGTCAATACCCTCCCCAAGAACATTATCCCGCGCAACCTCCACCCCAAGCAAATATCAACCAAGGAAAGAACAACTATGCCACTGCTATGCCTATCCGTGCACTCCAGGCTGGCCCTACTCCTGTAGACTGTCCTGTTTGCGGTGTAAGAGAGGTAACAGCTGTTGAAAGTCACAGTGGAATGACTACACAGTAAGTTTATCTCTTTCGCCTCTTCGAAGGCAATATTTAATGTATACTAACCCTCTATTAGTCTCATCGCGCTTCTTTGCTGCGCAGTCACCTGTCTAGGATGTATACCCTACCTTATCTCTGGTCTCAAGGATGTTGAACATAAATGCGGACATTGTGGTGCATTATTGGCAGTTTGGCACAGGAGTGGCAGAACGGATGTCAAAGTACCTGGTGTCTAAGCACCTTTGCATTTATATTCCCCATCTGTCTTTGTTTTTGGAATGGAGCATCACTTGTATTGTATAATTGTGCATTGCATGGGGAAAAACGTGTTCGGGAAGTTGATGGGCAAGGGATTTCTTTCAATAATAGGGGATGAGATATTGAGGTGGTACTTTTGATGGCCTTTTTCGTTGTGGGATGTGGAATGTGAGATGATACCCTCTTTTCGTCTTGCCTTTTTGCTTTGCTATTTCAAATATTTAAGAATATAATGAGTTAAAAATCTTATGGACTTGAATGCTTCATAATACTCCCAAAGTCTAGACTGAAAGTGGACGATTGGATACAAGAAGTTCCTTGAAGACTCAAGACTCAAGTGATTCACATTTTATACAAAGCTTTTACACGCACTGGAATGTGAATGTGAATGTCCAATGTTCGCTCCGACATTGTAAGGATATCAATCTTCCTCGCTAGTATTTCGTGATGGGCCCAGCGAGCTCAATATTGCCATCTGACAGTACCATTACTAATGGGACCCTACCCATATATATACCCTCTTGTGATAAGATTGCAACGAGCTTTTGAACATAATGTCAAAGGCCGTCTACTTATGATTTAACCCCCCTGCAAGCAACAAACTCTGCCCAGTAGCGTATCCAGTCTTTGCAAACATCATTACTGCATTTGAGCATTCTTCTGGAGTGCCCAATCGATGTAGTGGAATTGCATCAAGTAATCCAGGAGCAACATCGGCATTTGGAATCATACCTGTGTTGCCAATCATTGCCGGTGCCACATCATTGACTGTAATTTTGTACTCGGCAAGGTGAAGTGATAGGTTCTTCATCATAGATGTGAGACCACCTTTCGATGCAGCGTAATCTAAATGCACATCAGTCAAGAACTCGAGGAAAGAAATGGAAAGTATATATCATACGGCAACCATTGAGTCCAGCCCCATAAGCAGCTATACTCGATATAAAGATGATTCTCCCCCACTTTTGTGCCTTCATTCCTTCAACCACACCTTTAACTAATAAGAACGAGGCTCTCAAATTGATGTTGAGGGTATAGTCAAATTCCTCTAATGGGATATCTGATATATCTACAATTCTCTTTCCATACCCAGCATTTGATATCAGGATATCTACGGTGCGACCCCCATGATCACGTTTGATCTCATCAAAGAGACCCGAGATTTGTTCTGGGGAACCCATATCCACTTGATGGATAGAGATGCGAAGATCTTTCCCTGATGACGTTTGACGTAATTCATCTAGGAGTTTATCAATCGCATCTTTGGAAGTAGAATATGTGAGTGCAAGATGAACACCTTCAGCTGCAAATGCACGAGCACACGCTGATCCTATTCTATCTTCTTGTTATTCATAGTTTTTGAGGTCAAGAGTGGTGTTTCTTACCCTCCAGATGCACCCGTGATAAGGGCTAGTCGATCGACCAAGTTATTGTCGGCCATTTTGTATTGTGAATTTATCTGAAATTTAAGAAGATGATTTTATTGCCTTGAGCTTCATTTGTTGTCCGGAGATGTTGTTCTGAATTCAATAAAGCCGCTTGCCCCGCATATAGCGGGGGAACGTTGGACGAAGATGGGGAAATGTGGGCAAGCTTAGGGGTCTCTTCAATCCAGTCTATCACGTGCCATTACTGTATCTATGAAGACCCCGCCCGTATCTTTACAATGGTGCTTATCAATCGGTTCTTCTCAGTCGACTTGTCAATATATCAAGACTGTCCATTGGTGATAAGACCTCAGTTTCCCATATTGATACGGCCTTTTGGTTAATTATTTTCGTCAATTATCGTCGACTGTTGCTGATAGCTTGATGAGACAAGCAGCAAGCATGAGTATCCCAGCGCTTCTCCAGGAGTATATTCCTGACCTGAGCTATTACGAATCAATCTACAAAAATCTTCATCAAAATCCCGGGCTGTCACTCCAGGAGCATCTAGCTTCAGAAACTGCTGCAAAGGAACTCCGAAAGCTCCCCGGGTTTGAAGTCCGCACAAGTATCGGAGGTACCGGCCTCATTGGAATTTTGAGAAACTCTCCTGGACCTACCGTTCTCCTTCGTGCAGATATTGATGCATTACCTGTCACGGAATTGACTGGTCTACCATATGCTAGCACGAAACGAGAAGTTGATGGTGCAGATGGCATTGAAAAGGATGTAATGCACGCTTGTGGACATGATATGCATATAGCATGTATGTTAGCCGCCGCAGAAACATTATCAAAAGCAAAGGCCATCTGGAAAGGTACATTGGTGATATTGTTCCAACCAAATGAGGAGCGAGGTGCAGGAGCGAAAGCTATGATAGAAGATGGATTGTATGATCCTGAAAGACACGCGTGTCCTATTCCGGATGTGGTATTGGGACAGCATGTAATGCCATTTGCAGCCGGACAAGTGGGAACGCGAACAGGAATATCTGGATCTGCTGCAGATAGTTTCCGAGTGACAGTTTATGGGAAGGGTGGACATGCATCACAGCCACATATGACGATCGATCCGGTATTCATGGCTGCTAATATTGTGGTACGATTGCAAGGAATTATAAGTAGAGAAGTAAACCCTCAAGATTCGGCTGTAATAACAGTAGGAAGTGTTATTGCGGGGATGACGGAGAATATCATTGCAGATGAAGCTGTGTTAAAGATTAACGTGAGGAATTTCAATCCTGAGACAAGAGAAAAGGTTTTGAAATCGATCAGAAGAATCGTGAAAGCAGAATGCGATGCTTCAAATGCTACGAAGGAACCCCTATTCGAACCCACGAGCAGCTTTCCCTTCTTGGTCAATGATGATGACATTACACAAAAACTATCAGATACTTTTGATGATGTGTTTGGGGAAAATCACAATCAAAATTGCGCACCTTTGGGTGGATCGGAAGATTTTGGGACCTTGGCAACAGAGGCACCGAACAAAGATGGTGGAAAAGGTGTACCTTCCTGTTATTGGCTCTTTGGTGGTACAGATCCTGAAGTCATCAGGAAAGCTAAGGAGGCAGGAAGGATGGAAGATGTACCAATCAATCATAGTCCACTATTCGCGCCGGTGATACAGCCAACACTCAAGACCGGTGTGCAAGCTTTGGTTGCAGGCGCGTTGACATTCCTGAAAAGTTGATAAGGACGTCTTTAGAAACTTCTGAAGATTTACATTAAGATCAAATAGTATAATATGATAAGTCAAATACACTAAATTTGCATTGTGAATGAAGATTGACTTTCGAAATCTATCGACTTGCCAATCAGCCAGCCCCAACTTTTCACCAATAAAGCGACGGTGACGTTAAAGAAGAGGATTGTCCTTTATAGATCTAAGATAGACACATTCCTTCGAGAGTATAAAGTGACTTGGCGCAGTGGTGGCAACTCCGGTTAGGTCCCACATATGCACCCCAGGTCGATCGTGAGTTGCGTTTCCTGGCGTATTCGGTATTCCTGAACGTTGAAGAGGAATTCTTCGAAAGGTCAAGAAAGGTTAAACACGGGAAAGTCCAATGAATCCAAGGAACATCAATGCGGAAATAGAGGCCAATATTCTCTACCTACTTATAATCTGATCAGGAATAGAATATCGAACGGATAGTTCTTACCATTGCGATCTGCATATTTGAACATATTCTAGCATTGCCATATGCGGTCCATAGTTATCTACACAAACACGGCTCTTTGTTCTCTAAATAGGGATTGAGACACGAACTGAAGAAAAATCAATAAACTATGTCGCAGCTATTACTAGTGAAAGTTTAATCGATGTCTGCGAAGATACTGGTCTTGAATAGAGAGGAGTCTTAGGTGTGTGATCTGTGGTGGAAATTCAGGTTGCATTACACCAGAAGCTTTTAATGACTTGAGATACCGACTCCATTGTGAATAAGATACTGCCTTGAAACATTGAGAACCTTTGATAGTTTGAGTTAAGCCCAGACTATCGGAAACTCTGAATCGGAATACTGTCTGTCTAATATTCTGGCATAAATCATTTCGTTGGTCGAGTACCAATAGGATAAGATGCTGCATACAAGGAAAACTTGTGACCGCAACCCATGTCTGTTTTGCTTTCAAGGGCGTTTGCAATATCGTTGGGTATCCTCTCTATATCTGTTGTCGGGCAACATGTCTACAGGTCTTCTGCTCGCTTAATGAAGCGAGGGGACAAAGCATTCTCATTGCCTGATCTTGCGGGAAAAGGCTCCTACCTACAGTCTCTTCAGCATCACCAGCCTAGCTCATGCTTCTATTCCTCGATAGAGATCATCCGAAACATCATTGATACGCTAACTAAGATGAATTGTTGAGGATTAGATAGTAAGTGGATAAGAACAGTCAGCATTGGTGAGTTATCCCATATAAAGAAAAAGCACCACGCTTATTGCATGCAAATAAAGAAATTGGCACTGTATTTTACTGAATTCAAACCCCAGGTGTCATCAACTTTATTAGCTTGATGAACCTTTACTGATTCCCAATGGGCCACCTAGATACACAAAATCCGGAATTGGGCTGCACATGTGGTCATCTAATGAAGTCTCAATGTCCCACACTCTCAAAAATGACGCGCGTTAATCTGAATTGCCGTATAGTGGAGATTGCTTATCCTGAAAACCCTCGAACTATGCTTGTTGATCTAGATGAATCGATATGAAGTTTTCATGGAGGTCCGTTGGGGTTTTTCGAGCTGTGGTGCTGGTCGATCATGTAACATGTGAAGTTCCTCGGCAAAAATTGCTAAGCTCACTACTACTATAAAATACACACTCAGTAGGTCCAAACATCTCCACAATCTGGCGCAATCTGAAGATCTGTCAGGGACGAAACTTGACAAGCTTGTACTTATCATATCATGGGTATTCATTGGAGTTTGGGGTTCTGGATAAAGGCATATTCTTATCGGTGCGATTTTGCCGTTCTTTTATTGTTTCATGTAAATATATCGTCCGAGAATTATTTCGGACCACATACCTCAGGTCACTGCGTCTAGCGATTTTACTGGTCCTAATTTTCCCTTGGACCTTCAAGATCATCCCGCATACACACCATACATGTGCTTGAATTACGATTGGGCAAAAATATCGTGGGGGTGATTGAAAAGAGTGCTAAAGCCTGGATGGAAGTAAGCCGCAGGGGTTAGCGACACGGCAAACCCCACCTTGGGAGGTAAGGATTTTCCGGAGAAAGCTTCAATTCGGTAGGTAGCAGAGTATATTTATTTGAGATGATAAGGCACTACATATTGAGGTTCTTTCGAAGATGCGGCACTCAGCATTATAAAGATATTTCATTCTCCCGTTCTCTACAAGGCATTTACTTAACGTTTGGCGGCAAGAACCCCACGATTCATTCCTTTACATTCTACGGACCTTAAGTTCTATCTAGTTCTCATATTATATTTGCAGTGTAAGAAGATTTCATTCCTGGCTCACTTTCATGGATGCTTGCTGACATTCCCAGGCAATTATTTTACTGTTTCCGAAAGTTTTCTTCATATCTATACTTTCAGAATCTACCACGAGATCACCAAAATACACAATGCAATTCTCAATCCTTACCCTCATTCCTCTCCTCACTCTCGTGATGGCCGCTCCAACCACCACTAGAAGTAGAGCAAGCCTCGTTCAAACCTGTGCAAAGGCCGATTTCGGTAAATCATGCAATGCTGGTTTCATTAGTGGCGTCGCAGCAACTGGCCTTTGTACTTCTACTATCATTAATGTGGAAAGTGGTGCTTTTGCCTGCTCTGTTGAGACAACAAGTACAGCTACCTCTCCCAGAGCATCCACCTCAGTCTATGGTGATGCAGCGACGGACAAAGGAAAGCATTTGAAGGATTTGAGAAGGATTGTTGAAAGAGGTATTCCGTTGTTTTGAAGTCAGATGAAGCGAAAGCGGTTGAATTGTGATGGAAGATAAAAAGGAAGGGAATGATATATGCTGGAAAAATCTTGGATCGGATCTTTTATTTCTTACGCTCTTTAAGTAACGTTATTTTCTTCAATTGACGGGATATCAAAGTGGCATACAGCGGGATGTGAATGATAAAGCGCTATGAACAAGTAACAAGTCATCACTTGACTCTGCACTTAAAATATGAATGTACCTACCATTGACTTGTTTTTATTTTCGTTGTCAGGCACTTCCAAGGTTCTTTAGTTACAAGATGGATATGACGGTATTTTAGCCAGATACACGCAGGTGTCTTTCCATATGAATCAATTCAACCATTTGGAACATTTGAGTCATTTAGAATATTGAAAATATTGAAGGAATCGAACCTGTTTGAAGTATTGGAACTTCTACAGATATCAAGCCCATTGAAAACATTGAAATCTTGTGATGCATTGAAACCCTTGAAGAAATTTAAACAGTTGGAGATATTGAAATCATAAGAGGCATTGGAGACATTAGAGGCATTAGAGGTATTGAACTCATTTAAGACTTTGAAGTATTGATATCATTGAAGATATAAAAATCATTTGAATTATTAAAACCATTCGAGATATTGAATCGTTTACTATTACTACTACTAAACACCGATTATACAATATTTCGACCTCTTTGACCACTTTCGAGACCTTTTCCTCCAACATATGACGGTTTTTATTCTCAAGAGCTATTTCTTTGACTGTAGCAGCAGGAAACGCCTTATTCATCAAAGTCATCATCTCTTCAATATTTTGTGTGGTAGAGCTACTTAATAAATCCCTTTTTCTCAAATCTGTAATATCGTTGAAAAGGACCTTTTTATTCGTTTCTAACAATACCTCCCCTTTAAAAAATTACCATTGTGGCATTGGAATATGTGGCCTGCTTTGTCCAAAGCCGGTAAGCCTTGGTTAGTTCTGTCCTTGACAATCCTTCCATCAGTCGCAAAGTCTGCCGGGGCGTATAGGTGCAACCATGCCCTTTTTCTAATAGCTTTTAATAAGCTGAAAGCTGCTAGATCAGAGTAAAAGACTCTTTTGGGAAAATCCTTGATGCCATTCAGTATTTGTGTTGGAAGCGGGTTGTATAATATTCTATCCCAGGGCCCACTCGGAATCGTCTCCTGCCTTTCCATTTCCACCATCTTTGGTCCATGGGCGGCTATCCACCAAGCCACCTTGCTGGATTTTTCTAGCAAGCTCGACCGCTGGAACCACGTGAAAGTTCGGTTTCTTGGCCAAAGGCCCAGACAAGTACCCTCTTGGGCGTTTTCCGCTTAAACCAGACATCCTGAAGCGTAAGTGTTAGTTTTCCCTTGGAAAATCAAGCCAAGGAAGTTGGGTATGTCGACTCAAACAAGGGATTGCGCTTGAATTTACTGCGTGTGGGAAGAGCTCACCTGGTTATTGCCTTCAGAATCTATTTCTCTTATCGTCCTCTGCTCGTACAAATTTGAAGGTATAAACTTCTATACTGTGAAATTGAAGGATTAGTGAGTTTAAAAACGCTTCCAATAGAGTAAGATCGAACCTTTTGAGACACCAGATATAAAAACTGTGCATACAACTGTCGCAGATTTGTAGAAATTGTATAGGAAGTTAGGAAACCAGGCTATGCCTTTGTTTCCTATGAGAAAAGGAAGGATTAGTGAGTCCAAAACGCTTCAAAAAGAGTAGGATCGAACCTTTTGAGGGTCTATGTATAAATTCAACGTACTACCACCTCGCCGTCGCTCAATCTAAGCAAGCGCCTGGGAAATTATATGATGATTCTACCTAGGAGTTGATCTTTCAACTCACGAATAGACATCAAAAGCAAATTAGATATAAGAAAGCAAATTTATGAGAAGTGATCTCTGTTTTTGTTTTGACAAGAAGTTTTCAAATTGAAAGTCAGATCGAAGTTGGTTGTGAGACCTTAGCCCCGCTTTTCCAAAATCATGACCGTAGTGAATTTCTTGCTTCAGAACTTCACTTCTATAGGGGTCGCTCGACATCATATAGGGTTAAAAGCCGACAGATCTTGATGCTTTCAATGTCTCACATGCTTTCAATATCTCAAATGACTTCAATATTTCAAGTGGTTTCCATACCTCAAATGATTCCTATACCTTATATAATTTCAATATCCTATACGATTTCAAAGTCACAAATACATCCAATACCTCAAATGATATCAGCATTTCAAAGTCCTAAATGATTTCAATGCCTCCAATGCCTCCAGTGCCTTCAAGACCTCATGTGATTTCAATATCTCTAACTGTTTAGATTTCTTCAAGGGTTTCATATTGATAAATCAATTTTAACTCTATAGATTCTAATAAAAGAACTATAGGTTTATAGAGAGCGCCACATACAGGTGTTGAATCTTCGCTCTCCACAATCGGCGTTTAAAGGAGGCGAAAAAGGGAAAGGAGAAAGTCAAATTGGAAGTCAAACACTCGAGTTCGAATGGCCTGCCAGAAACGCCGATTGAGATAGTAGAGCAAGCAGTAGCCGCAATTCATGTCCCCAAGAATCACCCCATGTACCCCATTTTTCTAAAAGCTCGTTTACAGGGTTGCAAAATTACCGGCTTCAAAAAATTAACAGAACCGGTTGCCCCAGCTTTGTCCGTAGCAGATCCTGCCAGCACAGATGAGGACCGAACAATTACGGAATTGCCGCACGAAATAGAAATTGGCAAAAAGCTAGCTGTTCAAAGAGCCATGGAACTCAGAGAGATGAGAGCGGAAATCGAGAAGGTCAAGGCAGACAAGCAGAAAATCGAGGCAGAAAAGCTATCAATCGAGAAGGATAAGTTGGCATCAGAGGAGAAGCTGGGCAAAGATTTGCAAGTGTTAACAGACAAGGTTGTTGGGGTGAACGAGCAGTTCGCAGCAGAGGAAATAGCTTGCAATGAGCAGAAAGGGCTTGTTAATAGCCTAGCTATGCTTGGAGGATACCTTCTACATACCGGCCCGTGTTCAATTCGAAAAAACTTGTCGGCTATGAAGCCTGGTTATGATCCTGTTATACATGACTCAGCTACTATAGCTTTCGAAAAATTGCGCAAAGACATCTTGAATTTACGAGAAAACCTAGCAAGTGTCCTCCTAGGCGATAATATTGTTTGGGCCAGGTTCCTGGGGGATTTTTGCTATAAAGAAAGGGTTTGTTCTCTTTTCGAACACTCCAGATATGACAGACAAAATTTAGGCATGGCACCCTAGGAAACACCCGATGACCAACATGAATTTCGGTATGGATAGTAGCAGGGAGTCTGTTAAAGTAGAGGAAGAACAATCGAGCACTTACAAAACAGAAGAAATCGACCCACAAGAAGACTCAGACGACGAAGTGGAAGAGGAAGAGAATAAGGAGATGGCTTCTATTAATAAGAATAATAGACAGAAACATCCAAGTCATTTAGAACATTAAAACCATTAAGAAATTGAATCTATTTAGAGTATTAAAATCTTTACAGATATCAAAATTATTAGAAATATTGAAATCTTTAAAGAAATAGAAATAATTAGAAATGTTGAAGTGTATATAAGTATTGAAAGTATTTAAACCTTTAAAATATTAATATCATTTGAGATATTAAAAGCATTTGAGACGCTAAAAGCACCTGGAGAATTGAAATCATTTGAGGTATTGAACTCATTTGAGAATTTAAAATCGCACGATGCATTCAGTGAAGACAGGGAGAGAAGGGTAGCAAAACGAACAGAGAGTAAGGGCAGGGAGATAGTGTCCTTTGTAGGGAGGGAAAAAGGCAGTATAGGGGGAAGAGGGTAGGAGAACAAGGGGATATAAGGACAGGTCAGGGAGATAACGTCCGTAGAGATAATGATAGGGGAAAAACAAACGATCAGTACGTAGAGAGGCGGGGCAAGGAAATAAGGACATGGTAAGGATAAAAAGGCCAAGACAGGGAGATATAGGCAGAGCAAGAAGACAGGCGGGAATCAAGGACAAAAAGACCAGGTGGAGGGAGACAAGAGCGAGAACAAGGACAAAAGAGACTAGGTAGAGGGAGAGGCAAAGAGGTAATTATAGACATGTCAAATTACACCGGTAGTATCACGTAAGACAGAGCATTGGTTGTGGAAAGACTTTTCATATTCATTCAAAGTAATTAATCATCCTTCGCATTCCATATTTCTTTTTTCCTCCATCAATCATATGAAGCAGACTTCTTTCTGCCGTACCTGCCAACTTTTTGGGTCTCAGTCTCAGCCTGAATGGACAGGAGCACTTCCGAATGCCATCAGCGTTATAGAGAACAAGCACCAACTCTTCCCTTAAATCTTTTTTAAGAAGAGAAATGCCTATTCTATGTTGTGCCACTGTCGTATATCGATTTGATCGTAAAAGACGCCCACTCGTAGATGATGTGAAAAATGAAAAAGTAAGAGGAAAGCCTTCAATTCAAGCTCTCAAATGGTATCCTCCCTTGCCATGTGTCTTATGAATAAAAGACAACGAAGAAGAAAATATCGAGAATATGAATCCCACTTTTTTTTCTATCTAGAAATGCGAAATGCAGCAAAATGCAATGTAAAGAAAAAACGAAAATATTTGCAAATCTTCCATAGTGGAGGACTCATGATCCATGGAAATGCTGAAAGCAGGACCAGTAAGGTTTTGGAGAACATGTCTATCGTAATGCGTTTCTTGGAAAACCTAGATGAAAGCGTATATAGCCCCCTAATCCAGGTAATAAAAAGCATCGTGACCGGTAAGCAGTAAAAGGATGACATCTCGTGTCAGCCGTCTAACTGCCTTTCTATAATGGGTATCGATGCGAGGCGACAGTCATAAACAAAAGACAGGTTCTATCGTATGCCGATCAATGGTCGAGCGAGACCACGTGTAAAAGCCCGACTCTATCGCTGAATGCAAGAGAAGACTTTAATCGTGGGTATTGCTACCAGAAAACAGAAAAGGCGCAGAATAATTCGTTGAGGAGCAAATGTAAAGCTGAGGTGTAAGGAAAAGTCGACAGAGAAAAGCAAGTTTTTTGGTGAGGATATCAATGAGAGGTACAATGACCATCAATATCCACTAAGCGCCTCCGTTCAAGATCCAGAGCACCGAAATCGAGATACGAATTCGAGCAAGGAACGAAAAGCGTTTGGTGTAGGTTTTTACCACCAGCTTTGGCCACCGCCACCAGCAGACTGAGGAACCAAAAGTCAGTAATTGTTTCAATGCGTGTTGAGCATTGGGAAGGATAATTGCGGAGTTGAACTTACTGGATTGCCATAACCTCCACCGTTGCCGCCACCGTAACCACCACCTCCACCACCACTATATTGTCCTGGAGGAGGGCCGTAGCTAGCTGGAGCAGGTGGACCACCGAAGCCACTACCACCACCACCATATCCACCAGAGGCTGGAGGTCCACCGAATCCACCACCTCCGTTGAATCCACCACCGCCACCTCCGCCGAATTTACGGAAATCACGGTTGGCTCCGCCACCACGTCCACGTCCACCAGATCGGCCTCCTCGTCCACCACCAAAGCCACCGCCTTCACGAGCAATGTTCTCGAGGAAGGATGGAATCTCTTGGTTAGCTTCCTTCAAGAGTTCAATAAGATCGCGACAGACACCACGGTTTCCACGGTTGAAGAAGGCAGTAGAGATACCAGTGTTACCAGCACGACCTGTACGACCAATACGATGAACATAGTCATCGATGTCGGTAGGAAGGTCATAATTGACTACATGCTTAACATTCGGAATATCCAAGCCCAGAAGTTAGTTAGCATTGCCTGTTCAAAAGGAAGAAGGTCGTGTGAAAGGGAAAGTGGGAGATCAAAATCAGGGGCAAAGACCGCAAAATTTAGGACATACCTCTGGCTGCGACAGCAGTAGCGACAAGAATTGGGCAACGGCCATTTCTGAACATCTCAAGAGCACGTTCACGCTCACGTTGAGTACGATCACCGTGGATAGAGGTGGCGGGGAAGTTTTGGTTAATCAAGAAGTCTGACAAGGAATCGGCCATACGCTTAGTCTCAACGAAGATGAGAGTAAGACCAGCACCGTGAGTGTGGAGGATGTCCAAAAGAACGGAACGCTTGTCAATGTCCTCGACGTATTCAACCTTTTGAGTGATATTCTCAGAAGTAGAACCAACACGACCAACAGACAAGAAAACGTAGTCCTTCAAGAAATCACGGGCAAGCATTTGAATATCGCGAGGGAAGGTGGCTGAAAACATGAGGGTTTGACGGCTTTGAACACCTGGCATGTCCTCACCCTCCACAATTCGTCGAATTTGTGGTTCGAAACCCATGTCCAACATACGATCAGCCTCATCAAGAACCAAGTACTTGATGTTTTGAAGAGAAATGCGGCCACGCTCAATCAAATCGACAAGACGACCTGGAGTAGCAACGAGGAGATCACAACCACGTTCCATTTGGCGAAGTTGAGAACCAATATCGGCACCACCATAAACGACACAAGGGCGAACCCAGGATCTGTAGGCGAATTTGCGGGATTCATCGTAAATTTGGGAAACAAGCTCACGAGTTGGAGCGAGGATCAAGGAAGTTGGGTAAGCCTTGCGAGTGCGTCCGAAGCTTCCTGCAGCATTAGCTGGAACAGGAGATGGACCAGTTTGGAATGCTTGAGACAAAATGGGGAACAAGAAACCACCAGTCTTTCCGGAACCAGTTTGAGCACAAGCCATCAAATCACGACCACCCATAACAATTGGGATAGAGTATTTTTGAACTGGGGTTGGGACTTTGTAATGTGCCAACTCAATGTTCTTGATGAGATGATCATCGAGAGGAGGGTTGGTGAACTTGAGGACTGGTTCTGGGACATCTTGACCAGATGCTTCAACTGGGATATCATCGTACTTTTCGAAGTTGATACCGGTTTGTTGCTTGGTTGGATCATCGGCAACACCGAAGAGCTCACGTTCTAGACGAGCGTTGGCAGGTCCAGCAATGTGTTTTCCATCTCGCCATTGTCCATCTCCACCACCACGAGCTTGACCACCACCACCACCACCAGCGCCACCAGCACCTCCTGCACCTCCAGGACCGCCAGCACCAGCTGCAGGGTTTCCATAAGCGTTCTTGTTGAAGGATGGAGGGCCAGATGGGTTCCAGTTGTTTCCACCTCGTGGTGCACCGTTTCCACGTGGGGTGAAATCAGGAGCATTAGCCCAAGATTCACCTCCAGCTGGGCGTGGACCATTAGCGTATCCGTTACTAAAAGGAGAAAACAAGTCAGCACATCTATCATAATGAATGCATCTGATGAAGATTGGGAAAACTCACCCTTGAGGGGCCCAAGCACTACCATTCAAGTTTGCTGGTGGACCACTTGGAGCAGGGCCACCCATCTTGCCTCGCATGTGGGGAGGAATATATGATCGAGGTTCACCACCGTTCAGGTTGAGACCATTCATGTTGAGTTGATCCGCCATGTTGAATTAAATTCTGGAAAATCGAAGTGGTGTGAAAGTTGTGAGGTTATCGGGTATCGATTGATAAGGGTTCTTCGTAATTCGGCCGTAGTATTATCGAACAAATTAGGTTGGACCTTGAAAAGTCTCTTGTGGTAACTTTTGAACGTCTCGTGTAAAAAGACGGTTGGAATGATGAGCAGAAATCTAAGAAACCGAAACGCAATGGAAACGATTAAAAAGAAGAAAATTTGGATGAAGTTGTTGCTTCCGTTCGTCTTTTCTTTTATAAATAAGAAGAATAAGGAAACGTGAATGTTGAGACAATCGTCAAACTCTTTTTAACTTGTTTTCTTAGTAGCCTTCGAAAGAAACTTCAAAGACCGAAAGTAAGAAAAAAAGAAATAAATTGATGGTAAAAAAGAAGAAGTTGTTTGATGTTATCGGGGGTTGAAGAAGGAAGAGATTTTATTTTATTTTGTGTGGTTGAAGAGGAAGCGGTTCGAAGGAAAAGAGAAGAATTTTAGTAGAAGCAGCTTAGTACTCCTCTCCTAGTAGAATTTTCGATTTTGGACCAAGTGCCTATTCAAATCGTGGTAACTGGGTGAGAGAGGCAAAAAAAAAGAAAATGACGCTAGTCTGGATTGAGTTAAGAGGCGAGAGAAGACCCTGAGCTAAACCCTTATCGATAATTTTAGCAACGATGGACCAATGAGAATTCAAGAAATTTGAAGTTCTCAAGTTCCATCTGGAAAAGAGTCCCTGAACTACTACCTAGTAGGTATCTACCTACCTACTGGGTACGGTACGTACGTAGCACGTGCCTAGGTATCGTAGGAGCGTAGGTAGGTATGAGAGAAACCCAATGTTTTGATATCATCCCGCCGCCCGCATCGTATTCCGTCCTATCCCTAGTAAAAGGATCTTTTATATACCTACCTGGGTAATACTTACTACGAAGTACATGAACAACACCCATACGTTGGTCGTACATTGTACTTGGGTATTGTATTTCCAGCTACCCACTCGACATCTACTAGATATCGATATACTCTCGAGCTACTCATTCATTCGGTCTTATATTATATATACAGAGTCTACTTCTCATTACCTACCCGTGGACCGTAGTAGTACTCAAGGGTTTAGCCACAGCTATTATTTCCACTTATTCGTTTGGTTTGGATGACGCTCCGCTGGGCCACTGCCGTGGAGGCTTCTTCGCTTCGCTCCACCAGTTATTTTACTCCTAATCTATGGTTTGTATACCTAGCTAGGTAATAAGTCTTGATATATTACGAGTATATAGTTATCTAGTTGCTGCATACTAGGTAGATACCTATATGATACGTTGTTTCAAGAAATCACCTATTTATCCTCCCTTTCTTCATTTCAATTATCTAACTACCAGTATCCTCCCCTCCCTGTCTAATGTTGACGCGAGTAGATTCGTCTCAAATGACGTCGCACATCCATCATTTATGTTTCAGTCCAACATCGAGGCGAGTATTGCAACCACCATGTAATTTTACCACACATTGTCACCTAAAAATAATGTCAATACGTTCAATGATGGAAAAAGCATCAATGTATGATTTTAGATCAGTCTGTAGGTAGATACAAGCTCCGATTAATTAGTCAGTCCTGTATTTAGACATAAACAGCAAATGGCACTAGTAAGATCATGGTATAAGAGTCCCCCCGTCAGTCTCAAATCTGCTTTCCTTTTTCAGACATCCACTGCACCTATACCCTCGAATTCAAATAACCATTCTACAATACCCATCTCAGTGCCGGCCACTATGCATGTCCACCTATCTTTTTTGATGAAGTGAAAAGAAGCATTCGCCATATTAAAGATGCAGGCATGTTCTAGACCGTCGATCGATCTCCAACTCCCAGAATAATGATAGACATCTATGAATGTGACCTTCATCTAAGTTTCGGCTATAAAAAGGAGAACCTGCCTGAGACAATACTTCAGGAAACGAGTCTTTGGAACATTACATCTTCTTACTGGGGCATGTGAGGTTGGAGTCAATGTGTAAGTTGAACTTCACGCTCCTATCGTGGTTGATCTTTGTCCAAGCCATATGCAAGGATCAATACTAGTTGCACGCAGCAAGATACGAACGATGGAGAAAAAGGTAGGCATCGATAAACCTTAGGTTTCAGATAATTCCTGCATACACCCGGCAAGAAGACTGGGAGGCTTGAACCACACAACGTTTGCAAATGTCGTAGACAAACAAAGGTAGCAACTACGGCAGTGGTTGCCCGGAGGGGCCAGCAGAGCGTCATTTCAGATAAACCAACAACTTCTAGACGGATCAAATCACAATGTAGTTTGAGTGACACATCATCAAAATAGGTATTGCCAGTTTATGCCATTTGATGCCACGCTAATATACACCCATACCTTAATTCATAGTTTATCTCCTGTGTCATAAAAGGCCCCTCGTAAGAAATCATCCTCGAATCAACCCTCTAAGGGCAGTCAATTCTCGCACTGTCATCATAATCAAGCTCCTTAATCCCCTCCTTCGTGATAACTTTAACAGTCATTCCCTTGAAATCAATCGGCAGCCTCCTCTTCAACTCATCTGTACACATCCTCAAAACCTTCATTCCTTGTTCGAAATCAATATCTGGGTGATGATGTTTATCAAGAATAGACAAGCAGTAGTATTGTGCATAGCCATGAGCTGCATATGGAAGGGGTGCAAGTGACGCTAGGTAATCGAGCCAGTATAGGCTGGGCTTGTCGGTAATAGGATCAACACCGCCGAGGAGAAGGTTGACATTGTATGGTTTGCGGGAGCGGAGAGATTGTGCTAATTCACCACGGACAAAGTGAGCGACCGCGGATGGGGAGAGATCGATGTTATTGCGCATGGAGTAAAGTTGAGCGTTGGCTTGAATGTACTCTGCGAATTGAACTGTGAAGCGCTAATATTAGCATATTGTTTTGTTGCAGAGGACAGTGGTCAGTTACTTGTATCTCCAGCCTCTCCAGAAAATGCCATCAAGGTATGTTGGTTTAATGCTCTTGTCTTGTCATCTGAAGCTTTGAGAATGGTTGCACCTCTCATGGCAGCTTTTGAAGCCGCAATGATGGTGAAGTCCTTGCCAGTTATTCCAAGTAAGACCTCCCTAAGGAAATTATCGTGTCAGCGCAGTCTTCCACAGACATCTTGTTTATTTAAACTTACATGTTGATAGTGATTTAAGTTGTAGGATGAAGCTTCAGATTGTATTAACTATTGAGACTTTGGAGCTCCAACGCGTGTAGCTCTCGCTGCCTCGTTCAATTTGGCGCTAACATACTTATGTCTTAGCGCCACAAGCTTGAACATTCTATCACCCCTCTGATTGTAAGAATGGATAAAATCCCGATTAATCAAGCCTCAATTTGATCATAATTTTCCTGCGAGATATAGATCCAGATGATCTATGAATTTACATCTACCTAGTATGTGCCATCTCCACGAACATGATCTGTAATTCTTTTGATGTATCAATCCATGACCTTTGATCTGATATGTCACGTGCTAAATGCTCCATTTTGGATCCACTCAATCCCTGTCTCGAAATTCTGCGGCAGAATAATTCTACCCAAAAAATTATTTTGATAGGACGAACATTTTTCTGTATTTTCTATCGTGACCTTTCCCTTTCACAACCACCACAATTATGTCTTCTTTCTTCACTATACCCAACTCCCAAAAGAAGAGGAAACGAAATGATGCCCCAGAAGTACCCAAGAAAAGATTAGCTGCCTCATCAAAAGCTCCCGCGAAACAGCCAAAACCTGCGAAAAAACCCGAAAGAGATGAATCGATTTCTGGAAGCGACTCGGAGAGCGAAGGAGGTCAATTGGACGATGACGTTGCAGATCTCACCTCGGATGACGAATTGGAGGGAGAGGGAGAGGAAGAGACTGCGGCAGAGCGCAGGCTGAGATTAGCAGAAAGATATTTGCAAAATATCCGGGAGGAGGTAGCAGATGATGAAGTTGGGTTCAACGCCGAAGACATTGATCGAGATTTGATCGCCGAACGTTTAGAAGAAGATGTTGCGGAATCGAAAGGAAAAATATACAAGACATTGGCAGACGAATTAGAATTTGGGGAAGCATCGAGTTGTCATTTTAAGAAGGATTCGCATTCATTTACGGGTGTAGCTACATGTGCGCCATATGTTTATACTGTGACCAAGGATATGTGGCTAGTCAAATGGAAAATACAGGACTTACCAAGGGACCAATATCCGCAAAAGAAGGGCAAGAAGAAGAGCAAGAAACCTTCACCACCGCCGAAGAAAAAGCCTACCCTAGTAGCTTCAGTACGAGGGGATCAACGAAAGTCGAAAGTGACATCCTTCATGGGACATACCGACGCAATTATTAGTGTCGCCGCCTCACAAGATGGTAAATTCGTTGTAACTGGTGGTGTGGATCGAAAGATTATTGTTTGGAATGCAGAGACTCTTCGACCCATTCGAGTTTTTTCGCAACATCGAGACGCAATCACAGGTTTAGCTTTCAGAAGAGGAACAAATCAATTATATTCCAGTTCAAAGGATCGAACGATCAAAATATGGAGTTTGGATGAAGGTGCATATGTGGAAACTTTGTTCGGTCATCAGGATGAAGTTGTGGATATTGCTTCTCTTGCCCAAGAACGCTGCATATCAGTAGGCGCTCGTGATCGTACAGCCCGTTTATGGAAAGTGGTAGAGGAAACACAACTTGTTTTCCGCGGCGGTGGAGGTGAGAAGAAATCTCGTCACAAGAACAATCCCAATGACCTCCGTACTCTTGAGGGTAGTATCGACCGTATAGCTATGGTTGACGAGGATATGTTCATCACTGGAGGTGACAACGGATCACTGTCTCTTTGGACCATTCACAAGAAAAAGCCAATCTACACGTTGTCTCAAGCTCACGGAGCAGACGAGCCAATAAAACCCGAAGAAGCATCCGCAGAAACCGACCCCTCCAAAAGAATCGTACCTCGTCCCTCACCTCGCTGGATTACAGCTTTAACCACAATTCCCTACTCCGACGTTGTACTCAGCGGTAGTTGGGATGGTGTAGTTCGAGCCTGGAGAGTCAGTGCCGACAGAAAAAGCCTTGAATCTATGGGTCCCGTTGGTAGAATCGCTGATACCACTGTGACTGGTGCCAATACCAAGAAATATGGATCCCAAGCCCCAGCCCGCGGCATCATAAATGACATATCAGTTTTCGAACGCGGTGATAGGGGAAAGGATGGTGTATGCATCATCGCAGCAGTAGGAAAGGCCCACCGCCTAGGTAACTGGCAAAAGGCACCAGCGGGAAGAAATGGAGCAGTCATATTTGAAGTCTCGAGGAAACAGATAACTAATGGTGTTAATGGGCATGCGGATGAAAATGGGAAGGAGGCATAATGTGCTTTGCAAATGTATAGTTGGGGATCAATTGGCCCGGGGGAGTTTTGTCATATAAAGGGCTGGATGCATGATATCTTCATTTGTGATTACGTTTACTTGTATGTATGAAATCGAGGTAGATACATAGCTCAATAATGAGGTAGCTCCTGGCTCTTGAGAATCTTGCTGAGAATATTATGCATGTGATTGTATTATGTGTTAGTTTTGGTATGCATGGTTGTGTTCCATGCATATGAACATACTTGTAGGTAGTATCCCCCCACCTCTTTCCCCACCCCTTTTCCCCTTTTCCCAACCGAGCAATGCCAACCCATGAGCTACGTGTCTCTGGCCCCCTCACGCAACAGACAGATACGACGAATTCGGAGAATCATTGTGAAGCACGAGACTTAATGAGCGGACGCACCCCAAGAAAACCACACAGGATGAGACACTTTTGCGAGAAAGATGTGGAGATCATCTATAATAAATTTGGGGTCTTCACTACCTTTATGATTGTTAAAGTCCCTGGTATCATTTCTTGACTATATTATCCAACACCTTCCTCTTGCATCTGGTGCCTCCTCTCGACTCACTTATTCATCACCCGATATGTGTACACTTTATCCGCGTCATAGCCCAAGAATATCGGGGCGATCAAATTTTGCAAATGATTTCGAGGGAGTGCAGTGGTTACCAATGAAGAAAGCCGAAGTTGAATCACCAACTAAGTCTTGTTGAAGGAGGACCCTAATGGTATAAATTACGGCATTTTGAATCCCCATTAATTAGTCTTGCCCTTTCCTTTTCCAACAACCTCTCTTCGCTTCTCCCAGACCTGTAAGTAACTCTCTCCTAAATGCAAAAATTCTCTTTGCCCTCCTTCCACAAATAGGTCCTGCACCACCTTCCACTCTCCCGTCGCCTTATCTCTAAGTTGCACTTTCCAGCTCCTCTTTTCCGATTCTCCTTCTACACTATCTTCTCGCCCTCTGACTGCTTCATGTACTATATTCGCAACTAAATCGTACCATATTGGTTCTCCAGGTCTAGCATGTTTCATGTCGGGTTCAATATATGGTGACATATCGAGATTGCGCGCGTCGAACGTGACAATTGTAGGATTACGTTCATCGACGAACTTGTTATGCGAGAATCGTTTTATGTGAAAGAGGAGAAAGGGTGGTAGTGGATGAAGTAATCGGTAACGTTTGCGCATGTTGAGATGCTCTTGCGCTTTTAGACCATCGTATTTTGCGAGGATACTGGTCAGAGGAATTTGAGGAATGATGTTTCGTTCTAATTCGTCTTGAAATAATGGTGCTGGAGGTAAGTCTAATGTGAGTAGCATGAACCTACTAACATCAGTTTTGACATCTGCGTCTTCGAATCGTAATCGATCACCAGCATCGGCTTTGGCGGTAATAGCTTGAGATTCGACTTTCAGTTTTCCTTGGAATATCTTCTGTATTATTGAAGAGCCAGGTTTAGTTTTGGAGCCCCCGAGTGCGAGATGTAGATTATTGAGGAACCAGGAAAGGAAGTCGACAGGGTCGGATTGAGTGGTTAGATTGAACTTCTTGTTTGATTTGAGGGATATCTCTTGGAGAAGTTCGTGCGGAGAGACATGAGATTTGAAGGCTCTTGGATTCCATATCTTTCGGAATAAAATCGATACTCGTTTTATGAGTTCCGCCTTGTTGTGAAAGTCCTCCAATAAAAAGAAATTTCGAAGAGGCGGCACATGAGAAAGTGCTTGTATTACCACATTGAAATAGTCGTTGTCCTTGATGTTGTTCATACCGACAAAACCTGGAATATATTCTTTGCCAGATAGAGTCCAAGAAGATTTGGCCTCACGATCCATAGCCATAACCTGATCTTTTGTGTATGTAGGATCAGATACAAACTTTATGTCGTCCAGACTCTTATTTTTTACCTCGTATCCTTCTGGCAGAACGTATACTTTTTGTGTTTGCATATTGATGAATACGTGATGCCCTACCTCAAGAGCATGGAAATAGGCATGAGACTTTGTCCCGCGACCCTGATAGTATTTCCCGCATACTAAACAAGCGTATACGTTTATATTTGAAAGGGAAATCGAGCAGAGCTTTTCGAAATCGAAGTCTAAGACATTGCGATTGATGGTATCAAGGTAGAGATCGTCGTAACCTTCCATTGGTGCCTTTTCTCGAGGGACCACAAGTTGCGAATCTTCATCCTCAACTTCAAGATCTTCCATTCCATTTTTCAAATCCTCCTCATCCTCAATCTGCACCGGTCTAGGTTCTACCGTCCTCTGCCGTTTCGGGGTGGGTTCTGTTTCCAAATGCGCTCCATTGATCGAATCGTCGTCATCACTTTTTGTGCCGGCATTCGCAGAGTCGCCATCGCGCTCTTTACGCTTCCTAGTTGGGACATCCATATTTGTAGAACTTGGCATGTTGATATTGAAGACAGCTGTAGTAAGGCGAGGCAAATGGAGATGGAAAGTTAACCTCGCTTGTTATTTATTTGTAGCCTCGCGCTAAATTTAATTTTGGGTGGAGGTTGAAGCTGGCTCGGCTGGTAGGTAGCTCCAGGGGCAATGACCACGTTAAAGCCACACTCAAGCCACACTATATTCAACCTTAACCTTCCAAGGTTAAGTAGTCGCTCAACATCATATATAAAAAACTTACTTCCAACCTCCAGCTGCGCCTTTTTTCTAATTCAAATCTACACCTGCAACTGCCAAACCGAGGGTGTCCTCTTAAGAGGCTAATCCTGCGATATAGTTCATTCTCGACAATTAAAACCGAATGTAAAAGACATTCGAACTCATTTACATCAGAGCGAAGCTTGTCATGTGGGTTTGTGGGCTTGCCCTCATGATGATAGTTCACTGCTTTGGATCGTATACTTAATCAATCAATCAACCAAGGTAACAGTTGAAATCGGTTATCAGAAAACGATGCTCCACTGATATTGTATGACCATTACCCTATCGTGGAGGCGAAGCATACACCCGGAAGAAAGTACGAGCTCGTGCGTTGAGCAGTAATCGGACATCAAAATAGCACCATAACACCATAACCAAGAACGCCGACTGCTATCCATCCTCTTCAAGTTACAAAGTAGAAACAGAATCATAATAGATCAATGTTGCTCCGCCGGAAGTATCATCTGGTATGAAATTACAGCCCTACCTCAACCACGATCATCATCTATGTACACCCTAGGGTTCAACGAATTTGACTGCTTTTTCTAGTGCATCTTCCGCTTCCTTCATGAAACCTAGAATTTTCACCGCATATAAAATATCATGTGATGCATTTTAGATCTTCGAAGCCCTATCATCGCTTTGGCAAACTCCACATGTTGGTCATACAATACTTCCAAGGTGCCAGTTGAAATGAAACGAGTATCTGGAATTTTGAACTTATTCCCTGCTGGGAACTCATATAAATGGTTTCTGATTTATCCTGGAGGTAAAAATTGACTTGCACTAAATTCTAGAATCAACCCTAACATGTAACCTGTCTTGTCGTTTTGATGGCCGTTCAATACCATTCCATTAGGCACCAAATCTATTCATGAGCTCCAGAAAACTCCGGCTTATGGTAAAGGCAAACTTCCTTTCCCCTTACTGCTAGTCAGATTGCGTGCTATTCCCAAGAAAGCTTGGGTGCTAGTAAATCTTTTAGATAAAATAATACCTTCGAGTCGAACATTGAGTCATTGTGAAGAAAGGTAGGAGTATGCTGTCAAGCCATCCCAGCTGTCAAACACGCCATCTTATCAATCACAAGATGATATTGTGTTTATAAAACAGACAATTTAGTTGCTTGAGAAGAACTGCAGGCTCTTATGTGCAATCTACGAATCGATAACTACTAAGAACATAGCCACCGTCTAAACGAATAGCTAGTCGCTATGGCATGCCTTCGCGGGAATGGAATTAATGGTGTGGGATACTAGGCTGCACGGAATGTGCGAGAATGACAGTATATTAATTAGCGAGACCACTGCATGTCGAGGGCATTGTGAGAGTGGACTGTACAATGATAAAAAAGTCTTAACAGAGTCACAGATCTGGTGGTGCGGTAAAAGACCCGTATTATAGGGCCACCAAATGAGAGAAATATGTAAATCAACAGCTGAACCGTGGCTCTAATCACGAATTTGAAAAGGTGATCTTGGATTTTAATAGAAAGAGAACTATGCCAGTCAAATTGGTAATGCAATGTCCAATAGTTAAAACGTGATTTAGGAGTTAGTACGCCTGAAGATGAAGCTTAGGTAGCATTCGATGTGGCAGCAATGACTATCAAGCTTCAAGCCTTGTTAGCGAGTGACGATTCGTGCTATTGGTCTATATAGATAGATGCTACCTAGAGCCTACCCAGGTAGGTAGAGATAGATATTTCCCATATGGATAAGAAAAGCTAAATCATATACAAGATTCTACAGTGATTTAACTGTAGTGCCAAACTCCTGAGTTCAATGTTTAAGGAAGTGTTCTCAAGCTTGATTGTTTCTTCTTTGGAGTCATAGACAGCTTGCATCCTTCTAGTTCCATGGTTTTTGGCTCAATATTTTGACCCAATGTCTAGCAGCAACCAGGTATCTGACAGTACCATCAATATAATAGGCCCTTGATCAAGATGTGCCCTCAGAAAAAAAGCTCTTATGATAAGATTAAACTTTAGTTGAATGTTTATAGATTGGGATGCATTTATCGAAGCCAATAATTCTTTTTCGAATGTATGTTTGAAATTCTTTACTTGCCTGAGATAAAGTGTCGGATGTGCATTAGGAGCTCTCAGTGTGGGATTCATCATCGAGTCTAATAAGTAGGTACCTAGGTACTTGCACGAACGCTCGAAGGCGGGGAAGCTGATTGGGGCTTTGGACGAAAGGGATTCAGTCTATCAATGGAGCCAGCATCTCTGTAATCTTTTACCCGGCTATCTAATCAAGGCTCGTGCACCTACTTTCAGATTGCAATAGATGACAGGCATGTGGTTAGATGATCACGGGTCTCAGAAATGAAAGTACCTAGGTACGCTTATCAATAAGTCAAAAATGATTGATGATACTCGACTCGAGAAAGCTAGTGTTAGTGCTGGTGTTGGTGCTAGTAATAATAATCAAACTATTCGCACGGGTCAGTACTATACCAAGGATTGAATTAAGTTAATGGATGTAGGTAATCACAACATCGGGTATCAAAATGGGAACCCGAATCTGGTTTCTTGAAGAGCGGGGTACAAAGCATACTAGTCAATAATGAAATTGACTGTTCAGTCATGAATAGTCGCCGAGATATTGTTTTGACAGCACTAAATACCAATTTCAAGTATGCCCTGAAGAATGGTGAAGAGTGCTGGTATCTTTCCCGAAGAGATTTCTTTACGAAGGTGAAACCATAGCTATGAATAAGAGGCACCACCATACTTAGAGTGATTTCGAAACTGAATGAGAAGCTTTAGACTACGGATCGCCACTCAAAGACCAATAACCTTTAAATTACAAGGCGAGAAAAAATAATACTTGCTCGGCTTAGGCAGTCATTTACCGGTATTCACTAGATACCGAGGTAGTCAGTCACATATGGTTCTTTTGAAGAGTGAAGTCTCTTAATTATTAGTCACCTGAATATTGTTATGATCTATGGATCTCTCCGAAAAGCAATTGTGATCTCAGAACGGCTGACTGCCGAGGTGTGCTCGCGCATTCAGAGAAATTCACCCTCAAATATTGATAAACCAGTACCGCCTTCTGTTCGGCATCGGAATCGCTGTACATGTATAGTGATAAAGTGTCATAAATTTGTACGAGTCTATAGAAATTTGGGGCTGTAGTACCATCAATATAAGGGGTTTCTACTAGCATAACATACGAAGACAGAACATACCAACAAAGACCAGCTTTGATCGAAACGAAAAGGCATTAGTTTCGGTTTCTTCCCAACTCTCTCTACTTCTAATCGAAATATGATGGATAAGTCGGCGTTAATCAGGGTATCTAATAGTCTGGACTACAATCCAATAATAAAGACTGTTAAGTCCCCAAACCAATCAGAATAACCATATCATCTGATGTGTTGAATCTAATTAGAAGGTCAAACTATTTTCAAATTTCTGATTGCTTTTACACATTCAAATCCTTATATTATTGGACTGCAGTACGGACTATTAAATGCCCTGACGTTACGATATGTCATATATACCTATACACCCTCGAAAGATTGTTTGCCTGCGATTAATCTGCTGGTAATTAATTCAAATAGATTATACCTATTCGACTTCGATATCGTTTCTAGTAGCATAGAATTGTGGGTCAAAAGATCTAGCATACTTGGAACATTAAGCGAGTGTCCTCCTAGACATTCGTCTAATCTCGCAATATCATATGATGAATACAAACATAGAATGCACTGTCATCCGAAGTTCGCGATCTAGATCCTTTTTGTTTTCCTCTCCAAAAGTGAAATGAGTCAAGGCTGCCGTAATTGTAAGTGTTGTCATGGAAATGAGGTTGTCTGAGCCCCACACTGAAAAACATTCACCACGCGACGATGTCAATTAGATGAGCAAGTTTCTTCATTCACAGCCTTTCTAATTATACCGGCATAAACCGCCAGTGAGCCGTGAGAATTCACCTACAATCTCACTAGCGCGCACAATCGAAATTGGAAATATACACTTAAGGATCTTGAAATTTTAACCACTTCAACAACCCCATCACTCTTCCAACTGTACGAAACACAACCAAAACTTTCATATTCATCAAAACTCTTTACACCAAGACCAAGATAATCTTTTTGAAAGTTATTGAAACTATTGAATCTTCAGAAACTTCATCAACATCAACAGAACAACAGAACGCCGTTACACGTAAATTTCTCGATCTATCAACGGCCACAAATCATTCGTCGTGCGCTTTGTTAATTAATTCCATCGACAGAGGAAATTTACCAAGCATAAAGACTTTCAAACTTTCAACCTTTACGGCTTACATCTTCTTTACAGATACCCAAGTATTCCAAGTTGAAGATCGAAGTGTAATTCTTCCAATCTCTCTTCGGCGCCCAAATACTCTGCACCATTTGCTAACTGATTCTACACACAGTCTCAAAATGTCCAAGAACAACCTCGACAACCTAGCTCCAGGCTTCAAGCCAAATTATTCCGATCCACGTAAGAAGAAAGCTCCACAACAGCCACTTACCCAAAGATCAAATTTTAATGAAGGAGCAGCTCAACCATACATTGACACAGAGATGGGAGACACCCTCGGTTCGGGTATGATGTTCTTTCTCAAACTTTCTACGTGAATTGCACTAACAAATTGCAGAGCCTGGTGTACTCGCCCCTCAGCATGGTGGTGAAGGAGTTGTACCAACTCAACCAGCGGAGAAGAAAGAAGCGGTAATCTTCGGAGCCGGAATGTACGGAACAGGTATGATATCTGGTACTTGAATCCTTTGTGAGCTGTACTAATAGATTCCAGTCTCTGCAGATGGTAACAATAAGTTCCAATCATCCAAGATATTTGGAATTTCGTTCAGTGGCGGCAAAAAAGTCGACGAAGACACGCTTAAGCTTCAGCTCGGAGCTGTCAATGATGAATTGAAAACCTATAAAAAGGATAGCAAGAAAAGATTCGACACACTTGAGAGGGAAATCGTCGATCTCAGAGCCGACAAACGTCAATTAGAAGATAGGTATATGGACAAGAGCAAGCAGTACTCGGAGCTTCTTTGTGTAGGAACAGTAGCAGATTGGAGGGATACAGAGTCTGAGAATGCCACTGCGAGCGACCTCATTATCGAACGTCTGCGAAACGAGAAGGGTACATTGACCAAGTACAATGGTCGAATTATTCGAGAAAAAGAGGACCTAGAGAAGAAAGTTGTTGAACTTGAGGAGAAAATCAATTGTATGGAGAGCGAAGATCACATCAAGAGGCACAGGTTACGAGCTGCAAAAGATGTGTTGGAAGCTGCGAAGATTTGTCACCAGGCCAATATGGACGAATTACGAACAAAAAACAGCGAACTCTGCAACCTTCTTGATCGACGTGAGGATGACTGCAGGAAGTCGCACGTTCAGGTCAACGAACTCCAGGACACGCTGGGCCGACTAAGGCAGGACATTGCTGATGCCAAAGCACAAGACCTTCGTGATTATGAAATTGAGCAAACCACCAAGGAGAGAGACGAAGCTAGAAAGGAAATTGCTGATGCTCTAGCACAAGGAATTACTAAGGAAAAAGTTCAGTCACTCACCAATGAGCGGGACCAAGTTTTGCAAGAGCTGAACCTTACCAAACAACAGCTCAATCTTTCCGTGCAGAAAGAAAGCGATGCGCAGGTAAATCTTGCCTCCATAATGGCGGAGGTCGAGAAAATGAGGCCAGAATTCCACCGTGTTTCCGAAAGATCTGCCACCGTTGATGGTCTGAATCAAACCATTCACTCACTCCAGGCAGAGCTTAACACAGCCAAGAATGACCTCAACAATGCCAATACTGAACGCTCGCAAGCTATCGAAGCTAGAGACAAGGCCATGTTCGCCGCTAACCAAGCTGTCTTCCAATTCAGTTCCACCAATTCTGCCAGTGTGATCCAACAGCTTCGCACGTCAATCGAAAGTCTTGAATCCGAGAAGACCATGCATCAAATGAAGATCAACACGCTTGAGGCTGATATCACCAGCTATGCCAATACGATCCAACAGCTTCGCACATCAATCGAAAGTCATGAATCCGAGAAGACCATGCAACAAATGAAGATCAACGCCCTTGAGGCTGATATCACCAGCTCTGCCAATACGATCCAACAGCTTCGCACATCAATCGAAAGTCATGAATCCGAGAAGACCATGCAACAAATGAAGATCAACGCCCTTGAGGCCGATATCACCAAGATCCACAAAGACTACGAACACAACATGCTCGCTGTTCAACAAAACCACCAACACATTGCCGATCAAAAGGATGCGGCGATTGAAGGTCACCAGAATAGGCTGTCTTTGGTACAAAGACAAAAACAGGAAATGGTCAAGGAGAATGATGAGATGATTCAGCGACTCAAAGCTGAAGTTTCTGCTGGTGAAGCTTCTGTCCAGAAACTTGTCTTGGAAACCAAACAAACTGTTGGTGCTTCTGAGTTGGAAAAGAACCAGGTCAGAGGTGAACTTGATGTTGCCAAAAACTCAGTCCTGGAGGTCCAATCTTCCAACAAACTAATTCGGGGAGATCTCATCAACCTTCAAACAGAGATTGAATTGGCGAAGAATCTCATCGTGAAGACCGATAAGAAGGCAAAGTTGGCAGAGAAAAAGTTAGCGGAGACAGTAGAGCTGCTTGTGAAAGAGCAAACTGCTCACAAAGAGTCGAAGAAGAATCATTCTGTTGCTATCAACGCTCGTTTAGGCATGGGTAAAACTGCGATGCTCAAGGACTATTTTGCTAAACAGGCATCCTCAAAAGCAACTGATCAAGACGACCTTTTTGAGGTAGAAGAGAAATCGGTAACTCCAGTCCGTACACGTACTATCGTACGTGACGCACCACTCAGAGCCTCTTCCCTTGTACCAGATGCGTCTGAGATTGCGCTCATGAAGGCAACCGCTCGATCTGGGCTCGAAAACGCTAGAGCCGATGCCAAAGCCGAATTCACTGAAGATGTTAAGACCGAACTCCGAAAGGAATTAGCTGAGAGCATCAAGGTTGAACTCAGAGAAGAATTGGTTGAAAGCACCAAGGTCGAGCTCAGAGAAGAATTGGCTGGAAGCGTCAAGGCCGAAATCGAGGAAGCACTTTTAACATCTTCCACAATTCTCTGTCAAGATGTTCAAACTACCCAGGAATTTGCCCTGGCTTTTGAGGGACAAGAGAACAGCCTCAATCTTGCGGGTATTGTCACATCCGATCCTGCAACTTCAACATTTGTACACGGGACCGCTAATCGTGATGGATCAGCCATGGATGATTCATTACCTGATGAAAATACTCCAATTCCGGTGATGGTCAGTAAGAGAAAATTACTTTCTAGGTCCAAGGTTTACTCTTGGTCAATCTTTCTCTTCATCCTTTTGTTGACCTGTTTCTTGGTTGGCTGCCTTAGAGGCTCTGACACCTCCTCTACCCCAGGGGTCGTCGGTTTAATTGATGCGCCAAGACCTGCAATTATCCCAGTTGCCACAATCAACGCATCTCATTTTGCGACGCGCACGATCTCTCGATTAGCGGTAATACCAGCAACGGCTTCAGCTTCTGTGCAAATCCCTCAGGTCACAACAGTTACTGTTTTCTCTGAATATGTCGACTACTTAACCCCAATTTTATACCGAATCGGACTCATCGACCTATACCGATTCGTCTTCAAGGTCAAGCCAGTCGTCGTTACCTTGGAAGCTCTCAAAACTTCCTTTGAATACGCTGCTAGTTTTTTTCCTGACAAGCATTAAATCTCAAGGGATTTGGACAAATTCTTACTGCACCATACTTGCTTTAAGCTTATGGGCCGTCAAAGAAGCACAATTTTCTGTATTTACATGTTGTTCTAGCTTTCTATTCTTCGGGCTTGATTGTATTCTTTGCGAGGGCGGCGACCCTTCCAAATGGTCCTAACAACACTTCGAGTGACCCCAATCTAACTTTCTCCAAACAACTCAATGGTATGGGCATCATCATCTGATCATGAATACTCCGCATCGAGTTTACATGAAACTTTATGAGAAGGCGGACGCGTCTTCAAAATGAAGTATTTGTGTGAATTCTTTGTAGGTTGTCTTTTCTCGATGATCTTGATGACGAATCCTCCTAATTTCTATTTTCCAACGACAAATCAACGAGGAATCATTCTCACAACTTCTGTACACTGACAATTTTTTTCGACTTCCAATTCTTTCCTTCCAACACCTCAACACCAGCATTTGCACGACGACGCACCATGGTTGGGATGAACGGAATCAGGTTTGACTCATCCCCTTAGGCAAGGGATAGTTTTTAACAGACTTCGTTCTTCTTTCTTAAAGGTCTATGATAGGAGGAAATTTGAAAGGTGGATGCTTCCTTTGGCGAGGCTGCACTCATTCTGACAAACCACTCTCTATCAAAAACTTTACCATGCGGAGGCAACACAGCGTGAAATGCTCCCTTAGGCAAGAAGCTAATCTCATGTATGTCGCAATCTTTCAATTAAAAGAAGACCCTAGGAGATGAGACCTGGAAGGTAGATATTTCCTTTGGCGAGGATTTATTTTCATACACGGGTTTATTTTCCTATCGGCTCAATGAAAGCGGCGGTGGAATTGCAACGAGATGTTCCCTTAGGCAAGGAGCTACTTTCATGCAATGATCTAACCTGAGATGCATAACTTTATGGTGAAGTGGAGGAATGAAGGAAAGAATCACTGGAGGAGTTGATGTTTTGCAGAAATGATTGCTCTCAAGCTGGAGCTCTCCAATGGTCACTGAACTTGGTTGACGGCATTGTGGTGGAGTTATGGCGATAAGATTACTCGGAAAATGGGAAGGGCTTTGCGGTTTGAAAAGGGTTTTGAGATGGGGTGATTAAGTGGATAAATGGACGGATTTGATGTTAATGGATCGAAAATGGTGTAAATCCTGGCAGGAAGCAATGGCTCTGCAGGTACTGGAGGATTTATTCGGTCCGGTTTTTCTGTTCTGACTGTTCGCAGATATTGGAGTTTCCGTATCTTATTTGCAGCTTGTTTTCTTTGGTATGGTGTTAAAATACTTGGTGTTTTCTGCAGTCTTGATGATGTAGGATCACGACCTTGATAACACCTTGAGTTGAAGCTGCTGTTGCAGGACTCTCATGAAAATACACCCAAATACTTTAAAATCAACCTGTTGCTCGTGATATAATTCTGATTTGGTGACATTGAAATGAATGAGGTAATGCAGTGATGCTTGTAGTGATCCATGCTCGTCGATGAAAATGATGGTGCGACCATCTTCGTTGGCTCATCAAGGTCTGTCTGTCTCTCTGTGAAGGTCCTGATCAATGAGTGCCCTGTTGTTAAATGTCAAACGAGTGGATCGATTCGAGCATTGTTCTGATTCAACAAGATAAAGAGCCAGTTACACTCTTATCGTAAGAGTATCCTCATTTTATATCTGCTCAGTAGGTAGGTCCTCAAATATGAAATGGTATCGTCGGACACATATAAGGGTGCCAGGAATGTGAATTTCGTGAGCCGAAGTTTAGCCTTGATAGTCTTTCCTCTCGATTTCCTCTCCATCTCCATCTCCATCTCGACCTTGACCTTTCTTCAATCAACCTCTGTCTGAGGAGAGATACTTTCCAAGATCTCAAAGTCATTGGTTTATATGGCTCTGCTTACGAAGAGCATGGTACGGCATCTTCAGATCGGCACGGAGTAGAATTGACTCTCTCAACTCATCTTTACCCCACCTTGACCCCACAACTCCCCAAATCTAAATCCTAAGGGTAAATTCATAATCACCTGCATGGAATGAACGACCTACTAGGTATGTAATACTAGTGGATACCTCATTTGAAAGAGGTGCTGATACATATCAAGACAAAGTTACCGCGAACCGACGAAGCAGAACTCCTCAGTCTGTTCACCGAAAATTATCGGATTGCCATCAATAACCTTAGCATATGTCACAGCATTCGCTTCATTGGCAAGATTGCTACTTTCGCATGAGGTGGACTACATCTAGTGATTCCCTCACGCATCTGAATCTTGGCCATGGTAAGTTTGCCAGGTCATTCAGGTGGCGTGAGAACGTTTGATAGAGATTATCAGGCTCCACCTGCAGCTTCACCTGTCAGTTGAGATAATACTCAGCCTCCAATGCTCCACCCACCAGTCAGTCACATGATTGATGAACCTCCCCTCCGCTGGCTTACTGGGTACCTATTTAAGTGTCAAATCAAGCTCATGTCACCCCCAGAAATGTTTCATTGAACATTCACATCTTTGGACAACTCGAGCTCTTCATATATTTTTATATTGCGATCCAAATATCAATCGTGGTTTCGTTAATCAGTCGTTTCAATCATCTGGTACGATTTAGGCATCCCATCAATGTTTTAAGACGAATGTGCGTCACTTCTTACATATCCGTTGTCTTGTTTAATGTATGTATTTGACACATTCTATCATTTCAAGATGAATTCATCCTGCCATGTCAATGCCGTACAAACCTGAGAGGTAGTACTTCTTACAAGATCTCTTTATCTACCGTTACAACCGGCTCCGAGATTAAGAAGCTACTGCACACTTTGTGGTATTGTGTTAGGGTAGGTTAAGTGTTTGAACACATGCAAGTTACAGATCATGTACGGCATTCATAAATATTTGTTTTCATTTTACATCATTCCTTTTGGACTTATCTTTCATTTATACAGTATGGTAGTCTATTAGCGTAATTCTTACTCTTGTATAGTGTGTTTCATCATTAAATATTTGATTATAAAGGATCAAAAATTCATCGTGGCTACTCAAAAATATCCAACATCCACGAAAAAGTTCAGAGACCCATGAATATATTTTCATCAAAGCACACCTACAAACAGAATGCCCGAATCTAAGTCATCATCTAGCTGGGAAGATATATTCCTATGTTATCCTATCTTCGACAACATTTGTACACATTTGAATCCTAATGAAATTATATTGCTCCGAGCGACTACTAAAGAGCTTTCTCCATTATTTGAATCGCTTTTCAAATCTCAGTGGAATATTAATCGTCAACTCAAGCGATTTATTGAGGACCCTATCACATTCCGATCAAAGTTGGCTAGATACAATGCTCTTATATCTGGAAGCTTTGCCTTACAATTTTTTGAAAGGAGATTTTGGAAAGAATCCGACCTAGATATCTACGTGAATGGCTCAGATGATTCAGGCAGCCACGATCGACTTGACGAGTATCTAGTCAACAGCGAAGGCTACAAGCTACAGGCTGCAAAAGAGGATGAAGGTAATGACTTGCATGCTTATGCAGGCCACTTGTCAGATATCTTAGAGGTATTTCGTATTCCAGCCACAAACTTTTAACATATGCTTATATGAAAATAGGTCAAAACATACCTCAAGATAAATCATACTGAGGCAAAGCCAATCCAAATCCAATTGATCTTTACAACTGATACTCCTTGGGAAGCAATCATAAATGGCTTCAACCATACGGTTGTTATGAACGTTATCTCGTGGAACTTGGCTTACTCGTTCTTTCCTCGTTCAAACTTCATCGACAGAACCACCTACGAGCTCAAGGGGACCGGTAATCCGTATTCCATACCCAACGGTAACCTTGAAGATACTATTGAGAAATATAAACGCAGAGGGTGGGGATGGGAGAGGGCAATGTCTTACGGCGAACGGAGAAGACTACGTTCATTAGAATCTTGTTCCAGCCTGAACGAGATTGAAGATCACTCAAAGATATGGACCGTCGCACTGGACACGAATGGTATCAATAAGGAAGAACCTTTGATGGGATGTCAACCGTCTGTTGACAAGGAAGCAGACAGGATTTTAGAGATTGAATTGCGGAAAGCTGAGACAGAGCAGGCCGAATTAGATCAGCATATCATTGATGAATTAGAGGTATTCATTACTGAGATTGAAAGGTCTGAGAGGGAGTACGCGGACCTAGACCAACACCTTGAAGAAGCGGAAAGGTTGGGCGGAGCCAAGAATGGTTGGATCGACTTCGGTTTGTGCCTCGAAGACGAGGCAAAGTCATTAGTCAGATAGCATGTGGAATCCGAGTGAAAGGGAGCCGATTCAAGGGGGCTATTTGGGCAGCAGAAAATTAGAAATCTATCTAACTGGGTTAAATTTCATTGTTCTTGGAGTCAGTTGGACAAATTCCCTTTTCATATGGCTGGGTCTCATTATTAATAAAGTGTGATGACCATGGTAAAACTTTCATTGAGCCGCGCAAAGATTCTGAGTACCCACGGGTATCCTGCAAATTAGCTGCTCTGCATGTACTATCTCGCAGTCTAATTACCATTAACAAATATCAAATGTGGAACGACCTTGTTAAAAAAGGTTTCTCCTTCCACGTTGACTTTCGACACTGATTAGCTGGTAGAGACTGATTGTCGGCCGGGGTCTCAATTATTGTGAGTTCAACCCGCCCCGATTCCCCAACCATAAGCACCCAGAAAAGAGGAGAAAAAGCGCCCAGTTCCCCATGTTATTGTACGGACGGTCAGCCTCAAGGCATTTGGAAACATCTAGAAAGTAGCAAGTTTGGGTAAATGAAAGGAACTGGAGAAGCCAGCGCCAATTTATCTTGAAGACCTCGTTTCTAGACATAGATTGCTCGAAGGAATCATGTTGGATAGACATTACTTCGAAAATTTGGCTAGCAATGACGGGAAAGAAATGCTTTTGAGGCACAATGATTGTGTATGTTCCGAATTTAAGCAGAGCCGAAAGTTCACCATTCCAAGAAACGGGAATAAGGTATCATCTCCAGGTATAAATCTTTCCCCCCACATATCCTTACAAGAATAAATCTCCCATATTTATGTACTCGCCATCATGTCCTGCGTTTCTACACCTCACAATAAAGGGTGCATGCCATCCCAATACAGCTGTGATGTAATCGGCGGCCTTTACTCCCTGCGGCCCAACCCCACACTTCCTGATCGTCTCAATTTAAAAGAAATTTTTTGTGCTGACGGGAGAGAGAAGTTGCAGTTTATGCACAGAATCTAAAGGAAAGTGCGGATCAAACTTGGGCGTAAAATGAGATTCCAGGAATCAGGAGACGTTGTAAATTGGTTGATGGATGCAAGATAGTCAACAGTTTTGGAATGAGGAGAGTCGATCGCGTAAAGGTAAAAGTCTTCCAAAACAAGGATTGTCACAAGTGAATGTACTGTGATCCATCTTTTAGCTTCCAAAGCTTATTAGAGCTTACTGGCTAAGGACAGGATATCTATATCGAATGGGGGATCTCGATCGTTGGTAGGTACCTTCGAACACTCGCTCTCCAAGAATATAGTAATCGATGAAAGTATTATACCCTACCATAAAACCAGAAGTAACTGCAAGTTAATGAGCCATTACTTCTTAACCAGAAATGTGTCTTCAGCCATTTCTCAAGTGTAGGTCGTCAAGTACTGATATTCATTTGGGTGGTGATCCTGGGCCCTGGCGGTAGATACAGCCATATGTAAAGTCAAATAACGAAAGAACCCTGATTTTGAGCTTCATGAAAGACATTAAATAAGATTTCTATCCTCAACTAGCCTGTGAAAAGGGTTATTTTCGATATCGAACCTCCACATTTCGAGGAGAATTCATGATCCAAAATTTAGGGGTTGCAGAGCCCTCGGAAACTATGACTTGGGATCATATCGGGGAAAAGTTTTCAGACACCAAGAGATAATGAGAAATACTCGAATCATCTTTTATTTTTATTAAGAGAATGTATTAATAGAACGCAAACATCAAATTTGATCTCTTATGCTATGATCAGTTGAAATAGAGTGTGGAGCTTAAGAATAATTCAAGTACGGCGCTGCGGCTTCTCCAACCAGCTTACATCGCATTGCACCTTGTGAAATTGTACTCGCATATTGATTTGAAGCCATGAAAGATTTGTTCAAATTGATTGTCTTCGTTAGCCTCCCAAGTCCTAATCCCAATGAACTGGGTTCCTCGTAATCTTGGCTCAAGATAATGAAACAATAACCATGTGTGAAATGAAAATAAGTATAAAGTAAACATTTACCAATGAAATCTGAGAATAAGACCCGGATAACCTTCATAACAGTGAATGAGATCAGAATTATGCAGATCAGGTTGTCATAATTTTCCTGAACGGCGATTCATCCAGCGGGGCCTGTGTCGCCATATCAAAAACTGTGAGGCCTCATGATTAGTCGGGTGATTTCCGGGTGCCATATCTCCTTCCTCTGCCTTCGAGGAAGGGGAATCATCTTTGATCAAATTCTTTCCTGATTCATTCGATATATTCACAAGTCTGTTTTGCACTTTTGTGAATGCATTCTTGAGATCTCCGAGTCCAACGGCAGCGTAGATCATGAGAGGAAGAATGACACCCGCCGAAACAGCAACTATATATACCATGTCAGCTCTTAACTTTAAAGAACAGATAGGAAGAGAATTACATATGATAGGAAAGATCCAACCTGGATCATATTCGGTGTCTCCATCACTATTGTGCTCAAATACTGTAATGTTTAGTGAGAACAGCGATGTGAGGAAAGATAAGGGTGTCTGGAACGTATGTTAGTCATATGTTCAGCCAAGCAGGTCAAACAATAAAACTTACGAAAACCACAGTCACAATAGTAAAGGCCATTAAGACCTTTCCTTGGCGGGAAGAATCTTCTGCCCTCTGGCGTGAGAACACAGCCTCCATGATATTGATCCCATTTTGTTCGAGATTTAATATATCATGTACCGTTTCTCAAATCAGTTGCCATTATCAGTTGACTACAGAGATTTCCCACTTACAGACTTCTGAAGTCTTTCCGCCATCTTAATCATTTCTTCGATCTCGTGTAGTGTATAAGTGGGACCTCGGGCACTGTCTCTCTCAGGTTCTGGCCCCACGAGCTCTTTCCAGACATGTTGCTGTTGCGTGAGGAGTGTTTTTAAGATCATGAGTTCGTCCAGTATGTCTTTGATCTCGTCCAAAAGATTGGCCGCCTCGCTGATTGAGCTCCAGTTTTGAGTTTCTTGGACGTGGTTATGTTCTTCTGACCGAGTAATATTATCAACCTCTTGACCCTTTTCAGTTTCTTGGATGTGGTTATGTTCTTCTGACCGAGTAATATTATCAACCTCTTGACCCTTTTTAGTTTCTTGGATATAGTGTTGTTCTTCTGACTGAGTAATATTTGCAACCTCTTGATCCTTTTTTGATTTTTTATTGTTCTGCATACTCTCCCATTCCTTGTGCTCCATTTTTCTCTTAAATCTTTGAAATAACTTTTTTTCTTGAGCTGCCTATATTATACATTAATTAAAATCATCATTTAATTCTCAGAAAATAACATCTATACTGAAGTGTCACAAAAGCTTTTGGACTTACTACGTTGTTGATTGCTTCCATGTACAACAATTGTATAGACTTTGAAGCAGCCTCTTCCTCCCGAATTCTTATCGATGGCGGAGCATCTTCGTCCCATCTTAGACTATTGATGAAATCTACGCAGAATGTTACAAGGAAACGGCTCAACTCCTCGACAGAAGATGGTGGGGACTCTCCATTCTTTTTCTGCTTTGCTTCTCGCAATAGGCGAAACATTTTTCCGATCACTGGATCGTCAAACCCGTCCGGTCTGTGAGTAGATGAAGTGATTATCGTCTCTGTATGCACCAGCAACTTAGCACGTTTCTCAACCCAATCATAAGACACAACAAACAGTCAGAACTTGCCTTCGTCGATGATCCAAAGCCAGAGCTGGTCTACAACGAGATACGGCCACGTTCCTTCTGATTCATCCACAGAGTCTCCATTTTTTATCTTAAGGAACGATCTGGTAACAACCTGACTCCGGTCGCGCAAAGGCATGTCCACTAGGGAATGGTAGTAAAACTGATCCAAAGATCTTGTTTCATGGATAACTTTGTCTTTGTAAACTTCCATGAGGTTGTTATAGCTTTTTCTAGATGGGTCGGTTTTAGTGTCTTTTTGATGGCAAGAACCAAATGCAATGTATGGCATCTGTGAAGTTAGTATAAATCTTTTTGAACCTCAAAAAACTCACATAGAACGCTACTCTTTCAAATGTATCTATGTAGGAAAGTCAGCACCGATTAAACGATTAATTTCCCTTGACAACCTGTTCTGGGGCGCCTGCAAGGTTATGGATACTATTACCAGCTTCTGGTGTACTAAGACCGCTATCTTCCCAATCCCATTCGTTGATTCTCCGCCTTTTTAGACTTTTCTTCAACTACGTGTCAGATATATACTTATTGTGCCCTTGTAGACTTACCAAACACATAGGTTTCATGAGCCTCGTTTCAACCTTGCTTGTCGGGAGTTCTTGCCAGCTTTTTTGAAGGAGATTGTTCAAAGATGACCAATCCGAATTTTCCATTTTCTTATCTTTGCATATCCGCTTCGTAAGGTCCTAGGCCAGTTTATCAATATCATAACTCTTATGAGCGGCCGTTAGATTTTTACCTCCATCCACTCAATCTAGATCAAAATTTTAGTGCCACTTGAGCTTTTTTGGGAGGAATATAAACACATTATTTGCCGGCAAGTGTATCCACCGCATCTTAAAGTCTTCTGCCCTGTAAGCCTTTTCTCTCGCATTCTGGGGGCCTATGTTCTTCAAGGTTTCTCTGGCACTCTCCATAACATCTTTGGGACCGTGTCCTTTTTCTGTTGAGTAAATCACATCGTAAACATCGCGTCTGCGCCGCAGTAGGTCGAAATTTCCGTCTCGTTGATAAAAGTCCACAATGCTAGCCTTGTGGTTTTTGAGTTCTGCTTGCAAATCGCTCCGAAGATTTTTCTTGGTGAGATCTTCGTCATTTAAATCTGCAAGTGTGACAACAAATGGAGGGGGGTCTTCGAGTAAATCTAGAGTGATTTGGTATGATCCCAAAGGGGTTTGAGCTTCATTTCTTGTTCTTTCGGACTTGGATTTATTCTCAAATTCTTTTCCGCCCACTTTAGGTAAACTTTTCTCTTGTTGCTGGGGTTTGCTATTCTTTCCAGCTTTTTCTTCCCAATCTTTACCCTCTCTGGCCATCTTTTTAGCATCCTCTATGTCTTGTTCCGTTTCCTTAGTGGGTAGTGAATTTTGAAGAAGCCACCACACAACCTCATGATACCCTCCAGATGCAGCCCACTGCAAGGCACTTTTGAGTAATAGGATCCGTCCGTTTTTTGGCATTGATTTAGGAATTTCTTTCTCGAGAAAAGCAACAATACTCTTCTCCCCCTCCTTTTCTGCCATGCGGAGGAGCTTAAGTTGTATAATCGTGTCTTCTGATTCAAATAACCTAATTGACTCGATGAGAATTTTGAAGTCATCCTCTGTATCTGCCCACTTAATTGAAAATGTCAGTTCCTTCGTATCAGCCAGGCTCCCAATGTATTTTCTTTCCTCATCAGCAGGAGTGGATTGAGTCATTTCCGAGTTTGTGTTATTCCTATGTTTCATAAGGAATTGGACAAATGGAGACCACACGCCCGGATACTTTACCCGTGGCACATTTTTATTCTTGACTTCTCTCTCAAGAAGTTTTCGCATGACGTCAACTTTGCCATTTAAGCAGGCGAGATGCAATGGAGTCTGCCTGTTATTGTCCTGTACTTCAACAATTCTGTCACTCTTTTGGAGCAATCTTTCGACTATCTTCAGATGCCCCATCTCACAAGCTATATGAAGTGGTGTCTTATTGTTTTTATCTGGAGAATTCACTTCAACTCCAGTTTGAGCTAGTAAATGGTCAACCACATTCAGATGCCCTCCTTCACTGGCGATAAAAAGAGGTGTCTACTTCTCAGAGTCCTTGGCATTTATATCCACTCCAGGCGCTTGGACAAGTAGTGGAACTATTTCATCTTTCTTCTCGTTCCACATGACTCGGTGCAATGCTGTTACCCCATCATCCCCGACTTTTGAGATGTCAGGGTTATATTCCAGGATATTTGACACCATGTTCGCGTCTCTCCAGCGGGATGCCAAGATGAGAGGAGTATCTCCATTACCATTTTGAGCATTCACATCGGCCCGTGCTTTCAACAGTGCAGAGACAATTTCTGCCGTGGAATTTCCGCAGGCTAGTGTCAAAGCTGTTGATCCCGCATAGTCCGAGAAATTCGTATCTGGTTTCCTGGATAATAAGAAATTGACAACAGCCGAATCTGTATTCCAACAAGCATACATTAGCGCAGTCCACCCACTTTCGCTTCTGGCATCTATATCTGGATGCTTTTCTTGATCAAACAATAGTCGAAGAATATCCATAGATGCTTCTTGACATATAGCTGAGATCAAGGGTGTCCACCCATCATTGTCGCGGGCTTCAATATTCGCTCCTACTTTCAGAAGAAGAGTAACAATATGTTCATGACTGAACCGGCACGCTAAGTGAAGCGCTGTTTCGCCTAGCGTGTTTCTTGTTTCAATTTCGGCACCCTTAACGAGTGCCCTTCGAACTCCTTCTTCATCACCTTCTTGAGCTGCATCGAGTAGTCTTTTGTTGGTTTCTGGTGAAGAATTCCGAAGGGATTCGGTTTCATCATTATGTTCATGTTCATCCTCCTTCTCAGTAACTTCACTCTCCATTCCAACAGTGTGTGACTTTTCAATCAAAAGGTCTGAATCTTCGACATGACTTTTTGCTGCATCACTGGTTTCTCCATCTTGCTTGCCACCGGAATTTGAGACGGGCCTAGCATCATCTATTGAATCATTTGGTTGTCGTTCATTCAAACCCTCAAAGCTATCGCCAGTGTTTGATGATCCTTGAGGAAGTTCAAGGCTTTTCAACGATTCATCTTTTCGCTGTTCAACTGAAATCGAGGCGATGGCTTGGGTGTCATGGGGTGGTGCTGATGCTTCCTGCTCATACGGTAAAATCGTCTCTTCACTCTTATCCCCTGGATAATTTGAGGTCAAGTCAGCCATGATGATTCGATTGATTTGTTTTCGATCTAGTTTTTCATAAAGTTTTGTTATGGAGGAAATCGACTTTCAAAACTTAATGATCGAAAAGAAAAAATCTCTTCCCACCTTATGCCTGCCCCATTGAAGTGTTATCTCGAGTACATTTCGCAAGGTATGCCTCAATTGAGAATACGACTCTGCATTTGGCACTGTGCAGATTCAATATTCCGTGTTTACATTGTTGACCATGAGCTGAATACGTTTAAGACCAATAGTATCTCATGAACCCTGGCAACATTTTGCCGACCGGCCAATCCTGTCTTCTACATGCATCCCGGGGCCATATGTGACTGTGACCTACAATGGGGACCCCATGTTTATAATATCGCCACTGTATTGGTGAGCTGGAAATTTTTATTTGTAGATATTAGACTGGTTGATTTGTGAAACAGATGATCATTGTTGTTGTATGCCCAACGCATGTAAGATTCGAAGCCAATCGTGATAGATAGATGAATTAAAGTGATTACAGGCTAATATAAACCCACACACCAGAGCTCATATCTCCACAAAAAGATATCTACCGAGCCCGAACTAATTGCAGATCAGCACAAACCTCACGATTGGTGTATTAAATCCGAAGAAACGTCATATCTGATTGGAATAATACTAGCACTTTCGAACAATTAGGAATTCGTCAGTGTAATTATCTGATACAAGCCCCGAAGTTTAATTTCAGCCTCTCGTCATTTACCCATACTTCGTGGATTGCTACGCATCTACGATGCGTGGAAATTGATTGATATCCCGCTTCTCGTTCTTGCCAGTGAAAATAAGCTTCTAACATCGCTTGGAAATCTGAACAGTCAATCTTTATTTTGAAAAAATTCTTGAGCAAGTGAGCTTTACGTTTTGATGCGGATACTATGGGTCCAGTGCCTGTCATTTGACCTTAACTCTCAACCATAGGCTGGTATATCTCAGTCTTAGTTTGGAAATACTAGGTTCCAGAGACCTTAGTGCTAGAGGGTCTGATTTTAATCGGAAAGGAATTAATCTCAAGAAGAACACATTTATAATATCTCAATGACTCAATCAGAGGGATTCGTCAACTCTTTCTAATCACCGCAGCATCCGACTTCGAAGTGTACACGTGTTGCTCATAGAGTCATTGGGTAAGATCTCAAGATTACGTCTTCTTATTTCAGCTCGTTGTCTCGTCCCGCGGCTTACAATCTTGAATAGGTGCTAGAAGATGCTGATTCAGACGTGTTTAATGTTGAATTGTTAACAGAAAGCTTCAATAACATTCTAGTTTCCCGACGTACTCACAAACAGCTAGGCAATGCCCTGTTCCTTCATGCCTTTATTTATCTGACAAGGTCTCGAAGAGAAATCTAGAGGCAATGGACTCGGCAAAATAGCCACAATTTGGCGAATATCTGGTCTCAGATGTGATGAAAGACCCCGGAAAGCTTCGAATTCGTAGCATCGATTGTCAAATTGAGCTCCATTTTATTTCAAACGGAAACCGTAGTGTCTTCAAAGCGGCGAGGAGCTGACACGATGCCCAACCATATGGAAGACGGCTCTGTTGAAGTTTTGTCTTTTCCGTGGGACTTACATCGGCCAGTTCTCCTCTCAGGGACCAAAGCTGGCACAGGTGGCATTAAACCTGAATCTTGATCTGTTTGAGATTAACAGAGCCGCTCTCATGAAAGGAAAAATTCTTCTCGAGACTCGAGAAGATCTTCTCTGAGGATTCCCATGCATGTGTTTTGTGATTATCTTTACAGTCCAGTAGCCGCAAGTGTCGCGATAGTTTATTATCCGAAAGAATTCCATCCATCTACCTCTAAGAGATCTGTGGTTGTGAGTGAAGTTTCAGTCTAATGTAAATCTGGGACAACAAAAAAAGCGGAATCAGCACCTTTCACAGTATATATACTATCAGGGTCGAGTAGAAATCTCGGTATATGACATCATGTTCAGTATCTGGGTGGGTCTTTGCTTGAAGTTTATGTTTGGTTCCATATCCAGATCATCTACTAAACTGTAACGTTATTCTATTTTCATTGCGAACGAGATCGCACCGCGGACGATTCCTGGTAATTTAACACAGCTCAAGGAATACTCTTCTTAAAGCTCTACATGTGAGTTGACCCTGTTCTTAAAACGGTCATCTATGCCCTACTTTTACAATAGGTCCATCCCATCATAGTATAGATCTGCAGTTTCACGGATGAGTGATCATTGCAGTACCATCTTCTAACCATTTTTCAATCTTCATCGGTCAACGACTTATCCGATGATGATGATTCTGTTACACAAGCTGCGGCAATCGCTGCTATGGTCGCGATGGCTGACATGCCCCACCATGCTGTCCCAACAACACCAGAGTTCAATCCGGCGCCGTACAACCAGCCCGTCATAACCAGATGACCAAGGCCACGAGACCCCGCACCCACACTAGCTCCGATGCCGTTGACAGTGCCTAATACAGAGGGATCCGGGCATGCGGCATTGAGTAACATCGCACCGGCCGGCAATGCCATAGAGCGCGCAGTTGACTGAATCGCTAGGATGGACAGCAGCATAGCCCAGAGAGGAATTCCCGTTGCAGGCAGTGGAGCTGGTGTTGAGGACTTGATAGTCACCAGGTATGGTGTGAGAAAGTAGGTGATGGGAAAAAATAGTAATGAGTATCGATACAGTGGCAGCCTGCCGAAAACTTTACAGAGACGTGGGAACAACATCAGCTGTAACAGACAGCTCACGACACCACGGATCGCCAGTACTGTGGCAAGATTGCGTGAATTGAAAGAGAGGCCGCCGGTAAAGACGAAGGGTAGGTGTGTATGATACCCTTGTGGGACTTGGACAAATGATGAAGAATTCATAGCGCCGAGATGATCCCTCTCCAATGATGCTACCGCACTGCTATTTTCATCCTCTGGCTTATAGCGAGGTGTGGAGACAAATATCGACAAGAGAGATGGATATGAAAATATGTGTATCGTCACCAGCGCTCGTGTCGCGAGGGTCAGGAGCAAGCGCATCGTCCATATACTAACAGTTTGCTGCTTGTCCCTGTTTTTGGATACCAATCGCTGGCCCTCGCGATCATCCATCTCATACTCTTGACCGGGAAGCCGCTCATATTGAGGCTGCCGTTGTAGGTACTTTCTATAGAGCTGCTTTGCCCACTTTGGCACAAGAGATATACGCGTAACTTTCTTATTTTTTCTATCCTCAGCAGGGCGCGACCCGTGGAGCCAAAGAGCAATCATAGCCGCGGCACACAGCTTCATAAAGGCATTCATAGCATATGGCAACATAAATGGCCAACGTCCGTCCATAGACACCTCGGAAAGAAATCCGCCAAGTAGCGGCCCGAGAATGGATCCCGCGTTGAAAGCCGCCGGCAGGAGCAGCACGCCTCGTGACTCAAATTTGGCGCCGCTTATCCCTCGAATTTTGCTCCGTAAGACGGCCTTCTTACCCGCGGACAGGCCGCCAAATAGCTGCCATGCCATTGCGCCAGCAAAGCTTCGAGTAAATGCCATCCCAATGCTGCTGATACCGGATATCAAAAGGCACAGGATAATGACTTTCTTGTGTCCGACGCGAGGGTGGTCGGCCAAAACTCCCCATACGGTCGAGACAAAGAACTCCGGGACAGCGCTGACTGAGCGCAACAGCGAGAGCTGTAGGGCTATGGTGGCGGTACTTGGCGTCAAGCCATCGGCTTGCATAAATAAGCGCAGCTGGAAGATGATGAAGCTTTGTCGACTCCCGCCAGCGAGAGCTTCAACGAGCCGTGCTAGAGTTAGGAGTGCCAATTGCATTTTCTGCGGCATTGCAGCCCAGGAGGCAGCTGCAAGCTGCTCATCTTGTTGCGCTGGGAGTAAAAAGCTGGCCTGCTCCTCGCTGGTACGCTGTGTGGTAAAGGGGGGTATTGCATCTTCCATGTTTATCGGGATAACATTACCACTTTCGAGGGGTGGGTGTGATTGTAGCATGGTCAAGCTTGCGGTAGTCATGCAGTAAACTCAGGAAACTTGACATCGTAGCTGCAAAATTTTGCAGTTCAGCTGGACTTCCCGTGCGACTTAAAAAAGACTAATTTATAGGCTAGAATCCACGCGTAACCATGGGGTCCGTAGTTGCTGCGCCTTGATTGTCATTCGTTGAGTTTTTGGTACCAGGGTGTTTTAGACAAGTGTCACAGTGGTAGACATGTCTCACAGATCTCAGGGTGACTGTTAACCCCTGTCAAGCTTGAGAGAGACTAGTCTGCACACTAATACTATTGAATTTAAAGCTTATCAAGGGATCTGCTTTAAGTAATCTGTACTACGTAGATTCTAGCACTCTATGACTCCATCCATGTCTAGGACAGCATGACTCAGAACTTGCATCAGTTTTTGCTTGATCTCTGGGCCATCGGTGCCTCCAATAATGAAGACTCCATAGCTCAGCGCAATTGACGCGTCATATGTCCAGGCTGTAATAATAATGCGCCCCTCTTGAAGTTCAGCCGCGAAGTGCTGCTCGAATTCAGCCCTCGAACAGGAAAAATATGCCGCATTCAACATAGCCTTACCCAGACCCCGCTGTGCAAAGTGGCCGGTGACCAAACCGAGGTTGAACGTTCCCGTAATGCGAGCGTTGAGGTCGATGATGTATTGCTTTCCAGATGTGCTAGTAAGAATGTCAATGCCGCAAGGTCCGTAGTACCCCTTCTTGTGCAAAAACTTTGCCGTCTGGTTCATGCAGTCAGCGTAGCGTTCCCGAAACTTATTTTGGTGCCTGTAGGAGATGGAGCCACCAATCCAATGCCCATCATCATTAAACTTTTGTTTGCAGCAGCCCACAAAGATTGGACGACCAGAGCGTGTGATAAATAGCGAAAGAGCCACGACTTTGCCTGAAATGTAGTCCTGGAGGACTAAAGAACAGGGGTGCATGTCGTAATTGGCGTCTGTCAACTGCTCAAGCATGTGCTCCAGCTGGAGCTGGAGCGTTTTCTTGAGCTGAGAAAGTTGAGCTTCCGTCCAGAGAATAAAAGTACCTTTCCCTGCTGACTGGGGCAGTTTCACCACGAATGGCATTTTGTATGAGTCGAGAGTACTTGCCATCCGAGTAGCTTCTGTAGATTTTGTTGCCGAATCTTGCAATCTGTGGGGTAAAAGGATTGTATCAATCACAGTTGAAGGTGGCGAAGGCAAATCGGAATACGCCAATCCACGCTTTGATAGGATCTCATAGTGCACCACCGGGTCAATGAGATGCGGTAAATGCTCTAGGCAATCGGTAGGGCGGCTCAGCACAACTTTTGAGTTGGCGCTGAGAATTGATACATCCAGGTCTGCGCGGAATGTGATTATGGGCCTCTGGTCTGGCGGCAGTACGGCAACGCTCTTTTGAAAGTCTTCCGTAGGCAAGAAGGGCACGGCATTCGCGGCCAGCTCACAATCTCGCTGACCCGATATAACAATGACGGCTGGCATGCTCCCTGCAGCAAACAAATGTCGTTGAGGGCTAGTCCAGAGACGAAGCTTGACAACTGCTTCATTGTCGGCGATGGGTGCAGCGACTCGCAGGCCAGAGTGGTATATGAACTTGGTGGTAGGTGAGCGGTGATGGACTTGAAACGGAGCATGGATAAGAGTCGGCTGGTATCCACTCTCGTTGTCAAGGCGGTAGAGGTCGTTGAGTGTCGTATCCAGCACAACTGTGGGAAACATGACAGTCATAGTTGATGGCGATGAAGCGAATTCCTTTCGCAGAAGCCTCTGGAGGAAGTGCAGGAAATTTTTCACTCAGGCAAAATTCATGCGACAAGCAAGGTGCCAATATCGCAGGCTGGAGAGGAGAACTGACTGCCTCAAAGCTCGCTTAGAGTAGAAAGACATCTTAAAAACTATGTGTTACATCAAATTATTGAGGTATTTATTCCTTGGTCAGAAGAAATTTTTGACACCGTATTGTCTTGTCTCGGAGATTTCAGCTAGCATACTATTTAGGATCCACATCTTTAGACTAACTAAATTGCGCAATACCCACCCCCTTTTGGTTCACGCAGAGTGCTTGAAATCTGGACTTTGTTGAGCAAGATAATCGCGAGGCTTCAAAGGCTCCTGAAGTGGCGCATCACACATCGCTAGGTCAGCCACGAGATGCCTCGGATAGATCTTTCCCGTGTTTTGATGGATCTGGTACCTCTTTGTGTCATATGTAGTGTGTCCATGTTGTATAATCTTTGCCTTTCTTTCCTAGCGGTTCAGCGGTCTCTCAGGAAGCAAGTCGAGGACTTCTGCAGCTATTGTAATAAATGGTGCCTCTCTCGAGCCTCTGAAGCGATTTCTAGATTCATGTTGACTTGGTGGAATAAGCTTAGCTTTTGAATCATATTTACGGCCCTGAAAGTTAACGCCAGCTTTTATTAAGAAGCTGTAAAGCGTGTTGTACCAGCAGATCTTGCCATTTTCTTTGGCCAATAGGTGGCCTAATTATTTTAGCCTCCACATCCTTTGGCACTGCGCGGTGTAATGTTGCCGTTGGACCCCGGCTCATTCTCCATCCGCCTGCGTTTTTGCCGTGGCGATGCTCTGCTTTTTCTTCTCAAAACTCGGCTTCGTTTGTAGGCGGCCCTTTTGCATCGCTGTCACGTGTCAATCGCGGCCTCTTAGGCGGATCGCCCACCGAACGCATAGCTGTCTGGGTTGGCGTACGCCCCGAAGATTAGGGTCAAAGTTGTACTCCCTTGTACCGTTCCATGCCTAATCCTAGTCTCTAAAGTTAGCTTAGTCTGTAATCAGAATCAAAGTGTCTTTTGTATTGAGCGATTTGTATATGTGTCGTAGATTTATAGTTGTGGTGAGAGAAGCTCTTCAAGCTTTAGTAATATTATTAACCTTATCTGGGGTAACCTAACCTTAAGCTAACCTTACCCCAACTACTTCGGTTCAGCTCGGCTTCTTATTATTGAAGAGGAACTGAGCAGATGTACGACGAGATTGATCAGCGAATACTCGAAGAGCTTATCTAATAGAATGATTGATTGGAGCCTTTACTTTGAGATTAATTTTTTGAATAGTTTACAAACATTCAGGATACTATTCTCAGCGAATTAGGCTGTAGGTATGCCATATCAGCAAACAAAGTGCTCGAAGACTGATAGCAAGCTTGGTATTTTTCTCGCCTCTATTGATGCTATTCTGTTGAGCGGTGAGTACGGCTGATCAATTATGATGGTCATTTAGGAATACAAATGAAATCCTGATGAGGATAGCTCTATAAAAACATTGGTACGGTCGGCAGGGTATGCGTGTGAGGTGTTCGAGATGATGCGACTCCGTATGTTCGACAGATCTAGCTTGTACAACTCAGCTTAAAAGTGGGTCCGACTATGTCAAAAGTTCAAACTCATATCAAGAATCAAAACAAAATCAAGCAGTATTGACTCATGTCGAAACTCATGTCGATTTTGGCTCCAACACGTGAAAAATTTGCCTGGTACACGAGTCGGCCGATTCTATATGTTAGAGCGAGATGTTTCTATGTGAGATTTACAACAAACAAAACCAATTAAAGCAACGCTATCGATATCATAACTACAATCTCCAAGCACATTCCTTCTCACGAAGAGACAGATAAAGGTTCAGAACGAAAGTGGGGAAGTTACACCCACACACGTGACGAAGATGAACAAATTCATCAAGTGCTTAATAACTCATGGTTTCGAACCTCTTTAGGAGAGGTATGAGTTAAACTGAAAATTAAAAGTTTGTACCTACCTAGGTATGAGTAGATGGTAGAAAAAAAAGGGCTAACTTCGGAAGTGATTCCACTAATTATATTTTTCTGCCAAGCGGTGATCACTAGCGGCCACACCAGGGTTCTAAAAGGTCCTGCTGCAACAGAACCTCTTCAGATTGTTGTCGATATGAGTACGATAAGCAATTCTGAATATTCTTACGAGCGCACAAAACCAGTTCGTAAGAACCTGGCTTTTAAGAAGATCGCCTACATTCACAACATCACAATACGACTCTTAGACCTTCAGTTTTCTGGAATATACGAGTATACCCCTTCAAGAAGAGGCAATCGTGTGCACGTTTTATCTCACTACAACTAACAAGCCTTACAACACCCATTCAAATGCTTGATCAGTGAGTTGACCATAGGAAAGGGGTTAAAACTTGTCTTATATTGATAGATGATGAAGGAACTTGCTTTATAACAAAAGAGAGTGTAGATTTTGGGGTCAGGAAGAGAAGAGGAGAAAAAAGATTAGATTTTAAAAGTCTAATGGGAACTAAAGTACTATATACAGGATATACGCTAATCTAGTGTATAGTCAACAGAAAGCACACTAAATTAAATGAAGTTGTTTTTGACTCAAAACGCTAGCAAATCCCATTAGACTGGGATGATGAAGAACATCATCGATTGTCACTTGAGCGTGCGAAATTGAAATGGCGTCCCCATTCACTTCCGCTTCGGGGGTGGTCTTAATCCTGCGTTGTATTATGGCGATCAAATGGGCGGCATCGAGAAGGTCGCCTCCTAGTTGGTAGAACGGCAGGTAACATATGTCTGGAGTAGGCGCATCGGGCGGTAACGTTCTTACGCTTGTTGTGCGTTTTGAAGTAAAGACGGAGAACCAGATTGTATCGAGAATACTGAGACTAGAATCGTCGAGTTTGTTGGTGGAAATGGCGTTGCTTGATCTGCTTTGGGTTGGACTCTGCTCTTTAGAACTCCTAATCGGTCGCACCAAGGCGAAATTGAAGGAAGATCTTGGCATCATTTCTGTTCCAAGAAGGGCGATTTGGTCAGATTTAGAAGGCCCAGCATTCAAAAGAATGTGAATAGTGTCGGCAAGATCTTCCAGCAGCGCCTGAGCCGTATCCAGGTGGAATGCCCTTGTCGAGTAACCCAGACTCATCTCAACAGTGCCATCGTTCTCCTGGGAGATGACAGCGAGATCGTACCAAGTCGTGAGTGGTTTCATTTCAGTGGTGATGTTGCTCACTTGGAAATCGATTTGTCCGCTGGCTGACTTGGCCGCTGGCTTGGCTGGTCGGTGATTGACGACGGAGGTAAGGCGAGTAGCCGGGGACCACTCCGTACACTCCCGGATCATTGAACGGAAACCAACACCCTCATGTGGAATGCGATTCCGCTGCTGATCTCGCACTTGGTTTAATAGTTGAAGGATCGAATGCTGGCCGGAGCTATCAGCAAACCTGATGCGCATAGGGACGTTGGTTGCACAGCAGCCGACAACGATACCGCTTATAGACGGGTCGACAACGTTTCTCCCGGAAATGGTATCTCCAAACACCACATCGTTCTTCCCCGTGTACTGGGCTAGGACATGTGCCCATGCACAGCTGATGAGGGTGGAGGTGGTAATACCCTCTCCCTTTGATTTAGGCACTGATATCACCTTGTTTTTGGTAAAGGCCATGCGCACGGGGCTCTGGTGGTGGTCGGACTCTGTCGCTGGAATGAGCTCGGGCATGGCGGACCCATCAAGCAAGCTCCGCCAGTAGCTGTAGCTTGTGTCACTTGTCTGTCGATTCAGATCTGCGACGTAGTGGGCGAAAGAGCCTGATAAGAGCGGCTCATAATCGTCCTGTTGATGGTACAATTTGCGGAGGGTGTCCAGGATGATTGGAAGAGACATGGCGTCGTATATAGCATGTGACATGCGCAATAGTATGCGGGTCTTTTTGCTCTCATCTTGTTGAAGAATAGCCATGTTCACCATAGGTGTGCCGAGTCGAAGACGTTGACGGCACATGTGCCCTTCATATAAGCTTTCGGTGGCATCTTCCAGCGAGCCAGCAGTCTTGACCACGAGCACATTGTGCTGATAGGACTTCAATATGATCTGGAGATGCCTTCTGTTGCGAAGATCAAACGCAAAAGCAGTGCGAAAAGCTTCGATATGCTGCGCTAGTAGCATGCAGATTTGCTGTAGTCGAACCAGATCGAGGCCGCGATCCGTATCTAGGATAAATGTGTTTACTTCTGTCTGGGCCGCGGTCAATGCTCCTGCCACGCTGAAGGCAACGGCGTCAGTGGTAGGGAAGACATCCTGAATCGATTCCTTTCCGGTCCCAGTGATGGGGCAGATGATCTCATCAAGGAAGGCGTCGATATTATTGTTGTCCACATCGTCCAGTAGCTGGAAAGGACGGTAAGGGCACGGTGAAGTCGCTTCAAGTGCCGATCTAGTCAGACTTTTTGCGACAACTGCCATTTTGAACAAGACTGGATTCTCAAAAATGTCCAGCACACGAAGATCAAGAGTCTCCGCTCTTGCAGTAGCAACGACTTTCATGGCGCTAATAGAGTCACCGCCGATGTCGAAAAAGTTATCATGTCGGTCGATTGTCTCTGCCTCGACCCCAAGCACGGCTGCCCATAGCTTACGGACGACGGCCTCCCTATCGGTGTCGACCTTTCCAGTTTTCGAGGCGCTTCGAGACTTTGCATCCGCGATCTGGTTGCCCTCGCCCATCATAAACTGGCGGACGGCTTTGCGGTCGATCTTCCCAGAGGCGTTCTTCGGTATCTTGTCTATTTGCAGATATAATCTCGGAACCATGTATGCCGGCAGTCTCTTAGCTAGAGATTTCTTGAGCCATGCCGAATAGCCTGCCACGTCGTCGTCGTTGTCATTGTCGAGGAACTCAAGTATAGCAACGAGTGCGTGTTGATCGTCACTGATGTGCAGATACTCTACCACGGCCGTTCGGACCTTGGGCACGAGTTTCACAATGCACGATTCAATCTCGCCCAGGTCAACCCGCTGGCCGCGGATCTTGATCTGCGAATCGCTTCTCCCCAGAATCGTGATGTTACCATCGGCGTTGTATCGCACTAGGTCTCCACTACGATACATTCGACGCCCAGATTTCCTGGGGCCAACGTCTGCAGTGAAGCCAGGATCCGTGATGAATGCTGCCGAGGTCTTGACAGGGTCGTTGCGATACCCACGCGCGACTTGTGGGCCCTCGATAAGAAGCTCTCCCACTGCGCCAATGGGCACAAGTCGGTTGTAGTTATGAGTGTCCACGATCCAGTTTTGGGTTCCGCGGATGGGTCTGCCAATGACGGATGAACCGGTCTCATCTGTCACTCCAAAATTTATGGTTGTTGTGATGGAGCACTCGGTCGGGCCGTAGCTGTTGGCAAGGGTGGCATTCGAACCCAGAAGCCACTTTTCAATCAAGGCTGGGGCGATGGCTTCACCACCCAGTACCAGCATCTTCATTTGCGGGACCTCGGCCGGGGGGATCAGCGCCGCCGTGCTAGCTGTGAGGAGTGCAAAGTTGCAATTCAGTCGCTGCAGGGACCCGACCAGATCGTTCATCCGGTCGTCCTCCAAAGGCAAGCATACGGCTCCCCCAAATGTCCATGCCATGAGAATGTCGCTAATAGAGACATCAAAGGTGAAGGAAGCAAATTGGAATATGCGGTAACTCGGGTCCACGTTCAAGTCGGAGCCTTTGCTCAGGATGGCGTTATATATGCCTCTATGCTCCAGGGTTACACCCTTGGGAAGTCCTGTGCTGCCAGATGTGTACATAATCCAAGCCGTGTCTTCGGCTCGGACTGATTTCGAGGGAACAGCAGAATGGCGGCCATCGTATGACTTGGCCAAGTCAGCGAGTGCTGCTTCATTGACAGTTACGCTCTTGTAACCCAGCGATTGGAACCTGTCTGCCTTGGACTCGTCACAGAGTACCATGGCTGGAGACGAGTCCTGTAGAATAACACTGATTCTCTCCAGCGGCAGTTGAACTCCAAGCGGCACCACTGCGCCGCCGGCATATAGAATGGCCAGTATAGCCACCATGGCCCATCGGGACTTGTCCATGCAGAGCCCGACTGCTATTTCGGGGCCCACGCCTCCTTCTGCGATGAGTAGCTGGGCAAGACTTCTGGCCGCTCCATCAAGCTGCTGATAAGTAAGATCCCCATCCCAGCTGCAAACGGCTTGAGAGTCAGGGTTGGTTCGAACGGTCTTGATGACCAGATCATGAACACAGCCAAGGGAGGGCCATTGGCCGGTGAGGTTCCAATCGGCAATCCTATTTAGATCGTATGAGTTGGCCAGAGGAAGATCTCCCACCATCTGCTCCTCGGAAGCGGAATTTCCAGCAAGCTGGGCGACGTTGTGCTCGAATTGTCGCAAAACCGCTTGGACCTGGTCGTCGGAGATGACGGCGCTGTCGAACCGAGCCGCCACTTCAGCCTCTCCCTTGCGCTCATCCAACTTGCACAAGACTGAAAGCGGGTAGTCATCGAGCGCCTCCATCGTCAGGTGTACCTGCTCAAAGCCAGGCATTTCAAGTGATGGATCGTCCAGGTCTGTATCCGCCGCGGCGTGTACAAGGAATAAGTGTCTGGGGTTAGCTGGGTTGAAAGCTGGAACGAGTCTTTTGATTCTCTGGAGTCCAACGTGCTCAAATGGTATCATCTCCACGCCTTCGCGGTGAACATTGTCCAAGAAGTCCCGGACCCTTTGCAGGCCGTGTACTTTAGTCCGGACGGGGACGGTGGTAAACGTTGGGGCCGCGAGCTCCGTGATATCTGCCACAGGCGCCGAGCGGCCTGAAAGATTGACGGCAAACACGACATCTTCGACGCCGGCATATTGTGCTACTGTCAAAGCCCATGCTGCCCTGAGAAGACTGGGGAAGGGCGTTTGCAGCCCCGCGACTCCGTCTATACGGACTATTTGCTTCAGGAGCGAGGTAGGCTTGGGCTCATAGAAGCCAACGGAAGGAAGCGAGGGGAAATTGGTAAAGGACTTAGCATCTGCCAACGTCTGGGTCCAGAATTGCGATGCGGCGTCCAAGTCGGTGTCAAGGACGTGGCGAATGAATCTCGGGTACGGGATAGCCTTCGGCACTTCACGTCCATAATAGGCCGGTAAGAGGTAGCGGCTCAGTATCTTCCCGATGCTCCATTTGTCAAACATGCTGTGGTGGGTGGTCAAGACAAAGCACTTGTCCCCTGAGCTCTGCTCCTCGACAATTGCACAGCGGAGAAGAGGTTCGCCCACTTTGAAGCCCGCGACCTTGTCCACGGCAAGGTAGCTGTCCAGATCGCCACCAATGTGCCATGATAGGGGCCCGTCGACCACTGTCTGTAGAAAGCCACTGTTGCTGTCCAGCACCATTCGAGTGCGAAGGATGGGCAGTGTTCTGGCTACCGCTTCCCATGCGGCCTGAAACCTGACAATATCAACATCCTCTCCCCTGGCTCGGAATACTTGGCGATATGTGTAAGCCATCGGTTGTCTTGCCGTGATGGCGAACAGCGCTTCTTGCATAGGGGTGCAAGGATATACATCTGTAATCTGGTCAAAGGCCACCTGGCATTGAGCAGCAAAGTCTACCAGTCGAGATTCAAAGCCGCCGGGACTACTTGGATTCTCCGGCATCAACTCGAAGGGAGCAGGATCCTCCTCTGCTACTTTGAAGAGGCCGGCCTCCTGCTCGGTTTCCAGGATTCGAGTATGTTCCTCCAAGATGGGATGCGTAAATATGGAAGCAACAGTCAATTGAAGACCGACCTGGCGGGCGGATGCGACAAGTTTCATGGCCGCCAAGGAATCGCCACCAAGTCGCGTAAAGTGGTCTTGGGAACCGATTGAATCGGCATCGATGGAGAGGACCTCAGCCCATAGCTGCTGAAGTTGCTTGCCCATCTTGGTTTGAGGGCCTTTCTTGATACCTTCACCAGCAAGATAGCGTTGCAGCAAGGACGAACCTGACTCGAGATTCGTCAACAGCTGACGCACAACCTTTTTATTTGTCTTGCCAGATGGTGTCAAGGGGATTTTCTTCCAGGGCATAAATGCGGTCGGCACCATGTAGCTTGGGAGCTTGTCTACCAGCCCGTCCCTGAGGTCACATAGGGCCTTTTGGATCTTCCTGGAAGGAGCAATAATGGTGAGCCCATCAATCTCCTCGGTTTGGTCAACGTCCAACAGGTCACAGCCTTCGATGAAGTCGATCACAGCTACAAGATCATTCGCCTTCTTCCCAGCTTGGAGATCGACCAGATCGACAACAATCGTCTGCACCCCGGCGAGAAGCTTGCCGATCCAATACTCAATTCGGCCCAGGTCAACTCTGTGCCCACGAAACTTGACTTCGCTGCCTATGCGGCCGATGTAAGTGTAGGATCCGTTGGGATTCTGCTGAACAAGATCGCCTGTCCGATACATTCGCCTTTCAGCCTTATCTAACCCTAGTTGCTTGATGAATTCGGGCTCAACCACAAAGCATTGCGCTGTCAGGTCAGGGTTGTTCACATAGCCCCGGGCCTGCCAGGAGTTCTCAATGAGAAGCTCACCGGGGATGCCAATGGGACACAAGCGGTTGTGGTCGGTGGTGCTAGTGACCCAAAAGTTACAGTTCTCCAGCGGGTATCCAATAACGGGTGCATCTTCGATTCTTTGCATCGGCTTGCCGCAGGACGAGTAGACGGAGCACTCGGACGGACCATAGATGTTGACTACCTCGGCGTGATCAATCCAGCGCTCGACAACACTTGGCTTGATCAGTTCGCCGGCGACTTGCAGCTGAGTTATGGACGGAACATCGGCCGGATTGATCATGGATGCCACGGTTGGGGTCAGCACCATCTGGTTGACATTCATGTCCCTGATGGCCTGTGAAAGCGAGTTGACTCGTTGGTCTTCCGAGGGAATGCAGACACATCCTTTGAAGATGAGAGTCGTCATGATTTCTTGCAGAGTGACATCAAACTCATGAGATGCGAATTGGAGGGTACGGGACTCCTTGGACCAACGTGTCGCTCTTCCGTGTGCCGGCAGACTGGTAGCAAGACCGCCATGGACCAGAAGGCATCCCTTTGGCAACCCTGTACTTCCGGATGTGTACACAATCCATGCGGGATGATCTGGGGTAAGAGCCGGGCATATAGGCCCATCCACGATGGGGTCCGGGAGGCTGGCTAACAAAGTGCCACTCACCTCAACAATACAAGGCCCCGAGCCGGTAAACCTATCCGTGTGTCCTGCGTTGGTCAACATGACAGCTGCTTGACAATCTTCCACGAGAGCCTTGGCTTGCTCCAATGGGGACTGCGAGCGCAGCATGACAACCACCCCCCCTGATTCTAGGATACCCAAGATGGACACGACAGTCCACCTAGATTTATCCATGCAAACCGCCACCTTAGATTCGGGACCCACTCCAAGGCTAGAAAGATAACGTGCAAACTTCCTAGCGTTCGCCCAGAGTTCTTTGTATGTAAAGTCACCGTCCCAGGCACAGACCGCTGGCGAGTCTGGCTGTTCTTTGACTACATCCCTTATCAGGTGGTGCAGGCAGATCAAGTCCCGCACCGGTATCGCAGCATTTTGTTTCTTAATTTGGGCCAAATCAGCAGACGTGATTTCCTCCAGGCTGCGCAGCTGCCTCTCGTGGTTTGTCTCGTCGAGGAACTGTGAAACCCAGTGCTCAAACTGGCGAAGAAGCACAGCCACCTGAGCCTCGCTTACAACGTGACTGTCGAAACGAGCCTCGAGCTTGATCGAGGATCCTCGCTGGCTGGGGAGTTGGCACTGAATGGTGAGAGCAAATGTGTCAAACTCGTTCACGGAGGTATCCACCAGCTCTAAGCCGGGAACCTCGGTTGCTCCCTCTCCATTCCTAGCATATGGTGGTTCGATAACAAGAGCATGGTTGATATCCGTTGCAGGCTGGAGATCGGGACCAAGGCGTCTGATGTCCTCCAATCCTGTATGCTCAAAGGGTATCATTTCTACTGCCTGGGACTGTATAGTTCCGAGATAGCTAGAAACCTGTGCTTCCTGATCGACACGCACTCGAACCGGCAAAGTAGTAATGGTGGGTGCGATAAGCTCGGTGATCTCCGCGACGGGGGCATTCCTGCCAGAAAGAGTCGCTCCGAAGACCACATCGTTTGTGCCTAGGTATTGACCCAGAGTCATAGCCCAACCGGCCCTCAGGACGTCAGCAAGTGAGAACCCAGACCTCGAATGACTGAACATTGAAGTGCTTATCTCGGAGCGAAGCAAGGCGGCAGGCTTCGGCTGGTAGAAAGAAGACGGCATAGGAGGGAAGGCTGACGGGATTTCTCCTCCAAGCTGGTTGCGCCAGTAGGAGGCAGTCTCGATTCCATCAACCTCTTTCATGCGTTGCTGGTACGCAATAAACCTTGTGAAGGGGACCGCAGGAGGCATCTCGTCATGGAGATAAAGAGCCGCCAGTCGCTTATAGATTAACTGAGAGCTCCAGCCATCGTAGACCGAGTGATGCGCTGTCCACACAAAATAACGGACACCATTCGACTTCTCGTGCACCAAAGCAAAACGCATGAGCGGCTGACCGATGGCCATGGCGCGTGCTTGGTCATCTGCAACATACTCCTTCAAGTCATCATGGGTCTGCCATGTGGGAGCCTTCTTTGATAGCACCTGCAAAGATCCTGAGCGCTGTCCTAGTAACATGTGAGTTCGCATCACGGGGGCCTGTTGGACCATGATGTCCCACATTGTTCGGAAGCGCGAGAAATCGATAGAATCCGAGAGAGCGTAGGTTTGGCGCACGAGATACGCCGTCGGGCGTAGCTGCGTGGCAGCCAACATGCTCTGCTGTAATGAGGTACAGGGATAGATATCTTCAATGTCTTCGGTACTCAGGCCGCACTGGATGGCAATGTCTGCAAGTTCCGCCTCTCTATCGCTCGAGGATGGCTGCCAGAGAGAGAAAGGGGGAGGGTCACTTCGCTCTTCCCCTTGAGCAGAGTCAACCTTGCCAGCTGCGTTGCGTTCATCAAGAATTCGTGCAAGGTCTTCAAGTCTAGGGAAGCCCAAAACATCCTTGACTGTCATGTGAAGGTGTTCTAGTCTAGCCATTTCCACCAGTTTGATAGCTAGGAGAGAATCTCCCCCTCGATAAAGGAAATTGTCGCTTGCTCTGATGGACGAGCTGCTCACACCGAGGACAGCCGCCCACAGAGCTTTGAGCTTCTGCCCAGTCTTCGTCAGCAGCATCTGGTCATTGTCGCTTGAGTCCTCAGAAATATATTCCTGTAGGGCGGCGGTGTCCAACTCACCAACCAGCCGGTTAACCATTTTGCGGTCCGTTTTGGCAGACGAAGTCAGGGGTATACTCCTGAAGGGAATGTAGAAAGTGGGAATCATGTAGGAGGGAAGCTTCGCTTGCAATGTATTCCGCAGTAGCTTGAGTCCTTTGCGAAGCTCATCGGACGCTGGGAGAATTTCTCTATCCCCCAAGGGACCAAAGGCGGTGTGTTTGGAAAATTCAACGGCAGCAAACAAGATGGCACCTCCTGAGGAGAATGTGTCTTTCTTATCTGCAAGTAAAAGGCCAACGACGGCCCGGGTTACACCATCGAGGGACTTTATAATCCAGTGCTCGACCTCGGATACATCAAGTCGCTGGCCGTGAATCTTCATTTGCGTATCTCTTCGACCGAGATAGCTCATAGAGGAATCGCTGTTCTGCCGTACAATATCTCCAGTTCGATAGAAGCGTCTCCCGGGCCCAATCCCTAGTAGAGATGCAAATGCTGGATCGTGGATGTAAGCAGTAGCTGTCTTTGCTTTGTCGTTGAGATATCCTCGGGCCAGCAGTGGACCCTCGATCAATAGCTCGCCCGGAGCTCCTGGAGGACATAGCCGCCCTGGGTTCTGTGGATCGGTGACCCAAAAGTTCACGTTCATGGGGAATCCAATATTCGCCAGGTCTTCCACGCTCTGGAACGGCTTGCTGACACTGGCAAATATAGAGCTCTCGGTTGGACCGTAGGCATTGAAGATATATGCCTTTCCGAGCCAGGCCTCTAATACGCTCGCTTTGACTTCTTCTCCAAACAAAATCAGTTTTCGAACCATTGGTGCATCCGCGGGTGTGATCATCGATGCCATGCTTGGGGTGAGGGAAAGAACGTTTGCCTGTAGACGAAGTACTGAACCTGCCAGGTCATTGACACGATTCGTCTCATCAGGTATACAGACACAGCCTCCATAGATGAGTGTGGTGAATAACTCAAATAGGGACACGTCGAATGTATGCGCCGCAAACTGGAGTACCCTGTCCTCTTGAGACAGGGTCAGTGCGATACCATGGGCACGCATGCTTGTTGCCAGGGCTCGATGCTCTACCAATACACCCTTTGGTGTTCCAGTGGAGCCAGACGTGTAAAAGATCCATGCGGTGTTTTCCGGCTCGGGTCGCGTCCCTTGTGTGGTGGTTGTTGTGGTTGATGATGATGATGATGATGATGATGATGATGATGATGATGAACTTGATGACTCGTCCGCTATAATGTCGATTATATTCAGAAGCTGGGTGCCCAGTCCAGAGAGTCGTCTGACTTGTTTCCCATCGCCAATCACGGCCACGGGGGACGAGTCGGCAAGAATGGCCTGGACACGAGCAATGGGTTCTCCCACCCCGATGGGAACAACAGCACCGCCAGCCCGTAAGATAGCGAGCATGGCGACCGGCACGAGCTTGGATTTGTCCATACAGACTCCCACTGGGACTTCTGGCCCAACACCAACATTCACTAAATACTGAGCGAAATGGGAGGTGCGGTCATCTAACTCCTCGTATGTCAAGCTGCCATCCCAAGCGTCGATGGCGACAGCCGAAAGTTGCTTCTGGATGCGCTCGTTTACCAGCTCATGGACGCATCGATTCAGACCCTCGGGAACACGGAAGTTTCTCTCTAGGATCTGCTGCTTCTGATCTTCGCTGATCAGCTCGAGTCTGGACACAGTGGTGCCAATGTCTCGGAAAATAGAGTGAAGCGCCTCCTGGAAGTTTTGAAGGAGACGTTGGGCATAGTCTCTATCCATCCGAGAAGCCCAGTAATCCAGCATGAACTCCAAATCTGCTTGGCCCGCCGAAACGACAAGAGAAACATCATACTGCCGATAGGATTAGCATTATGTGGCGTAAGAATTCTCTGAGGGATTTGTACTTACATTTGTAGGGCTGGAGCCTTGGATAAGTTTATAACTCAAGCCTTGAAGACGTCCATCATCATGAACAAGTCTCCGGCGGAATGACATGACTGTATTGCTCCAACGACGAGGTGAAGTGGTGTTAGAAAACTCTGCCTCGAGGGATAGACTTTCTGCGTACTCGGAATTGACAGCCCTGATAGCATCCAATACGTCTGTATCCCCTTCCAAGTTCATGGAGCAAAGGAGTGTGGTGATCAGCGGCCCAATAGCTGTCATGATGCCCTTCAAAGGCTTGTTTCTCAGTGAGGAGATGTATGAGAAGCACACGTCGTCGACACCGAGTTGAGTTCGCAGCACGACGCCCCAGGCAAGTTGACAGACACTGGCCAAGTTGATTTTATGCCGTCGACAGAGCCGGTCCATAGATGCTACGTTGACGGGCATGGTGGAATGTATGGTGTCAAAATCGTGAAAATCAGCCTCCTCTCGTGTGACTGGAAGCAGTGTTGCCTGCGTCTTGGATAGATACTTCTGCCAGTAATCCGACACATGGGTCTCTCTGGATTGATACTCGCTGAGCGCGTATTCAGCGTAGGAGAATGCCTTCTCGTCGGTGCCTCCAGGTCCGACAGCAGCGACACACAGGTCATTGAGAAGAATTTCGGCAGAGTGGCCATCGGTGATGGCGTGGGAAATAGTTAGCACGATGAGACACCGACCAGGGCCTTCCTGGGTGATGGTCAGATGGTGCGGCATCTCGAACGGTTGAAATACAACCTTTACCGGCTCGTGAACCCCTGAAATTATGTCGATTCGCGGGGCCACTTTCTTGAGCACGACTTGGTCAAAATGTCCAAGGCGACTTTCGCTCTCGACAAACACAGTCCTGAGGGACGAGTGCTTCTCGACGACTCTGCTCCATGACGTAGCCCATTTTGCAGCATCAATGGATGCGAAAGCGCCTGAAGTTGAGGCTCTGGCAGTAAAGCTACACATGTATGCCCCACTATCCAGGGAATTGCCCATGAGCATATTATCCTGTATGGGCGTACACGGATAGATGTTGTAAATGTCTGCAAGAGGATCTTGAGTAATTTGAAGCAACTTTTGCTCAAATAAGCGGTCCAGAGACTGGTAGTCTAGTGATATATGTGGGAAATCGGAGAGCGTGGGCAAAGGTCGACGACTGGGTAATATTGCGACAATATCTTGTAGATGGCTGACGAAATTCTCGGAATTGCGCTTTAGATCCGTTTCTCCTCCGAACTCGGTACCGCAAACGACCAAGAAGCTCAATTTTCTATCCTTCCAAAAAGGAGTCATGCAGAACCCGCCTATTGATCGAGCGATGGCCTCGGCAACATGTCGCCCGGGCGTTTCGTCAGTCGCCTGCATTACATTGTTGGATGAGGCACCCTTCCACCCCCTGAGCCGAGTTGCGTCAAAGATGAGATTGTTGTGAAGAGAGATATTGTGGACAGAGCTCAAGAATGAACGCCGTCTCGAATCTTTCGCCCTTCGGCACGCATCGACTATGTCTCCAGTGCAGTGGTAGGGTATCTCAGCAAGCTCATCAAAGCATCCTATCACACTATTCCACGCTTTATCCTCCTCATGGGGCCGACCATTCCTGATCTCAAAAAGTCTCGTTGGGCCGGGTAATTGGTTTCCGAAAGAAGAGGCCAAGGACGCGAATATCACATCCTGAATCTCTGTACGCAATGTTCGGTGGCATGTCTCGCTATGAAGTGCTTCCGTCAACTTTAAGCTCAAACTAAAGACCAAAGATGAGACAACTCCGGCTTGCGGGGAGGGGCCTTTCGGTGGCGACTCTGAATTCACCGAGGGTTCAATTGCGACAGCAGATTCGATTTTCTTCCCCGTTCGCTGATCCACGCGCTCAACCCAGTCGGAGAAGGTGTGAGACTCAGTATTCGAGTCATGTGATCGGGCTGGATAAGCCTGAATATCTTGAAGAAGGATATGCCATGAGTAAGCGTCAATAGCGGCCATGTGTGCCACCAAACCGAATTTTCTGATTCGGGATCTTTCTCCAAAGAAGAGAACTTTGAGAACAGGTGAGCTTGACGCTGAAATTTCCTCTTCCAGCTTTCTCACCTGAGCAATAGCCTTCTCATTGGATTCATATGGGACCAAGGTTACCGAGGGGGAAGGTGTGATGCCTGGCAAGACATAAGAATTATTTTGATCGGGCTCCAGGGAAGCTCCGAGAATTGGATGTCTCTCCATCAGCCTCTCCAACATTTGATTAGCATCAGTGAGGGACACTGGAGCTTCAACATCCAATGTGAAGCCCTGTGACGACGACCCGAAGTTACGGTACAGGCTCTGGAGCTGTGTGTGGGGAACAGAAACAGATCTGTGGTCCGTCCCAGTACCCGATCGCAGCAACTCTGGATTGGTTTCGATCAGCTGCCGTGCTAGATCACGCATAGACATGGTCGAGACATAGGCCATGTCGACGAGGAGACCGAGTTCTCTACATTGACCGGCGAAGAAGACTCCTGACAGCATATTGCCGCCTTGCTCAACGAGAGATTTCTCTGCATTAATCTCAGATTCGTCCCTTTTCAGGACATGAGATGCCGCCCTGCACAGCAAGGTTTCGATGCCATTGTGACCGCCCATTTTGTGTTTTGACAGTTTGGAAGTGGTTGTAACGCTAGTAAAGTCACTCACTCAATATGGCAACAACAAAAATGTGGAAACAATGAAAGGCGTAGGACAGCTCAGAAGCAGCTTTCAAAGAAAACAAAGATGGTTTATTGGTTGTATTGAGCCTTGGGAATGTTCTTGAATTCAGTTGAGCGTATTCGACCGTCTTGTTCATCCGGTGAAAATACAAAGCGGGCGGCCTGTTCCCCCCGAGCACTTGCACACCTACTACGATATTAGGACGTAAGTTCTTCGGCTACGCAGAAGGTGTGTATTAAGCACTAACCAGGGACTGTGGATAGGGCGTCACCAGGGTATTAACACGGCATTTTGTGCCGTGAAAAAAGATACTCTTATTTCCGGTGTGGTTTGAGTCAGCCGCCACCGCCAGCCCTCAAATACTCACAAATAAGGGTATGTCTATCTACTTCCTATGGTAGAAGGATGATCTTACATGCAGAAGGATTGTATTATGCAAAGTCATCCTTGGCAAGCCTTTATCAAATAGAGGGTGTGAATAGAGGACCAGGGGAGAGTACAGTCAGATATACTTTACTTTGTATAATAGAAAGATCAGATGTTTAAAGGATTCTATTATGCATAATCATCCTTCACGAACTTTTACCAAATAGAGGGTGCAGATAGGGGACCAGGGAGGGTGCGGCCAGGTGAACAGAAGTTTGTTGTAGACTCGACAGAAATGGTCTAAAAAATGGATCTAAAGCCTGTAAGATGCTATATAGCCCCTGCAGAGCTCTAAAAGATGACCAAACGCTATTGATTGATCAAACGACTTCGAAATATGACTCGGAGAATAATATCATAAGCTCATACACTACAAGGGCCTATAATTGGTTGGATTCAGCAAATGAACCCACTAATTGAGTCCCTGTATGAGATAAGAGTCTGGAGTCTGCTAGCCTATTCGGGTATAGCCCAGTTTCGCTTCCACAGACCCCAATAAAATCTGACCAATTATAGGCTGTAGCAATCATACCCTAAACATCATCATAGTTTCGGGGTATTCTTAATCAGAGGCTCTTGCTTGTTGTTTATAGGGTACTACAGGGAGTTACAGGGCGGAAATCCACTTTATAAGCCATTTCTATTGAGTCTACAATAGACTTCCGTGCTGTACTTCGTATAGTAGGAGGATCACTTTCCATGGAAAAGGATTATACGCGTGCCAAAGTAATCCTTGGCAGGTTCCGAGCTTCAACAACCTCTGGGCAGTAGATCGCTGCCGGATTATGTGAGAAATACTACATACGTAGACCTGGACCCTGGGCGAGCAACCCGAATAGTCCTTTGGTGGCGGCACGTTGTCGGTGGTTACGTACCTACTACGTTACAAGAGCTTACGATTTCGACTTATAATCTGGAGACGCATTCTTCTTGGAGTTGGGCATAGCTCTCTCACCTTTTGGCTAAATCTTTCTTTTTCAAACATCATGGGCTCACTAGGCCCCACGCGTGTCACGAATGGCAACCAGGTCAACAATGGCAGTGCGGCTGTTAATGGGGACTCCCCAACAGCAGCACATGGAGGGCATTTGGAGCCTATTGCCGTGGTGGGCATGAGTTGTCGGCTCTCTGGAGACGCATCAGACACGCAAAAGCTGTGGGAACTGCTCATTAAGGGTCGTTCGGCGTGGTCAAAGGTGCCCAAGGATCGATTCAACCAAGAGGCTTTTCATGATCCCTCTGCTGAGGGCAAGCCCGGAAGGGTAAGGAAATATCATCTATCAGCCCGGCAGTCTAGCCTTGGCCCTATGCAGAATTTACAACTGACTATCTACTCTCTAGACAAGTACAGACGGTGGACATTTTCTGAAAGATGATATTAAAGCCTTTGATGCCTCCTTCTTTGGAGTCAACCCAATAGAGGCAACGGTGCGTATTCCTATTGCCAATGTGGTCTCAAGCCAGCATGGGGAGTAACCAGCTAACCCTACTTGACCTTAGGCCATGGACCCTCAACAGAGACTGCTTCTTGAAATTGCCTATGAGGCTTTTGAAAATGCCGGCCTCACCCTTGAACAATTGTCAGGGTCTAACACTGGTGTCTATGTCGGCCAGTGGGCCTCGGACTACCAGGAGATGCTCCTCAGAGATATCGACTTTCCGCCTATTTACCAGGCCAGCGGCGTTGGAGCGGCCATTTCCTCCAATCGTATTTCCTACTGTTTCAACCTACACGGCCCCAGTCTCACCCTAGACACCGGTTGCTCAGCCAGTTTGGTAGCCCTTCATCAGGCCGTGCACAGTCTCCGCGCAGGCGAGACAGATAAATGCTTCGTAGCGGGCGTCAATCTCCAGCTCGACCCGCAGCGATATGGCTATCAAAACAAGCTAAGTATGTTCTCTAAACAAGGCAAGTCGTTCACATTCGACCACCGCGCCAAAACGGCCAGTGGCTACGGCAGAGGTGAAGGGTGTTCGGGGGTTGTCCTTATGCCCCTTTCACAGGCCCAGAAGCAGGGCTTTCCAATCCGAGCTGTTATCCAAAACTCGGTAGCCAACCAGGATGGAAAGACAAACGGAATTACTGTCCCAAGTGCTGAAGCACAATCCGCTGCCATTGAGAGGGCCTATGCTCAGGTCGGACTGGTACCGTACGCAGACTATGTCGAGGCCCACGGGACAGGTACCGCAGTTGGCGATCCCATCGAGGCCCGGGCGATTGCTAAGGTTCTCGGTGCTGGTCGAGAGTCGGATTCGCCCCTGCCTATCGGCTCCCTCAAGGCCAATATTGGTCATACTGAGAGCGCAGCCGGTCTCACCGGTCTCATCAAGGCCGTTTTGATGCTCGAACACAACATGATTCCGCCCCAGGTCAACTTCGAGAAGGCGAATCCGGAGATTGACCTGGACGCTCTCAATCTAAGAATCCCAATAACTCTTGAGTCTAGGCCGCTCAAGAGAATTTCGGTGAATAGTTTCGGCTACGGCGGAACTAACGCCCACGTCGTTGTAGACGCTGCCGGGGAGGTTGCCATGGTGAAGCCGACAAGCCAGAGCAATGGGATTTCAACCACCCATGATCATCATGTGCCTGAAGATGCATCCAGGGCTAAAGAACGGCTCTTTGTTCTCAGCGCTGCCAGCGAGAAGTCGTGCCAAGATATGTCATCCAAAGTGGCCAAGTATCTCGAGAGCAAGGCGGATTCTCCTGACGCGGACACATTATTGAGCCGCCTTGCGTACACCCTGAGTAGGAGGTCTGTCATGGCGAACAGGGTCGGAGTTGTTGCCTCTGACTTGAATGATCTGGTTGCGCAGCTGACCAATTTGTCCACCGAAGCCATCCCCCGTGCCGACCACCAGACTACCCCTCGTATCGGCTTCGTTTTCAGCGGCCAAGGTGCCCAGTATCCTCAAATGGGCCAGAGTCTGCTGGGTACATGGCCAACTTTCACGGCCAGTATGAAGCGGGCAGCGTCATGCATTAAGGCATGCGGCAGCTCGTGGGACCTGCTTGAGGAGCTACTCAAGAAGCCCGCAGAGAGCCGAATGGAGGATCCGCGTATCGCACAACCTGTATCCACGGCGGTTCAAATCTCTCTCGTGGACACCCTCAAGGATCTGGGGGTATTTCCGAGCGCTGTGATAGGCCATTCTAGCGGCGAGATTGCTGCCGCGTACTGCGCCGAAGCCATCTCGTTCGAGGATGCCATGACGGTGGCATATCACCGTGGTCGGCTAACTGGCGATCTGAGAAAGGAAAACAAGGGCAAGGCCGGCGCCATGATAGCTGTCGGGGCATCAGCAACGACTGTTAAGCAGTCCATCGACCAAATGGGTGCTGCTGTTTCCAGTAGGATAGCCATTGCCTGCTTCAACAGCCCTGATAGCGTGACAGTATCTGGAGATGAAGATGTCATTAACTCCTTAAAGCAGCGATTAGACGAGCAGGATATCTGGAATCGACTTCTCCGTACCGGGGGAGCTGCCTACCACTCGCCTCAGATGCTCCAAATTGCTGAAAAGTACCACGAGGCTCTGAAGGATCTATCCGGTGGTGTGCCTGTATCCAATATCAGCATGGTCTCCTCTGTCACGGGCGAGGATCATACTGACAAACCCATCACCCGGGACTACTGGGTGCACAATTTGGTCTCGCCTGTCCGCTTTACGGACGCTTTGAAGAAGACCTGCGTGGGAGAAAGTGGTACGCGCAAGGTCGACTTGCTTCTTGAGCTGGGATCCCACTTCCAGCTGGAAGGCCCCATCAAGCAGACCTTGAGGACTTTTACCGGACAGCCAGCCAACATTCATTATGCTGGATCTCTAAAGCGCGGGGAAGATGCTCAGCTTCGCCTGTTGGAGATGCTCCGATCCTTATATTTGGAAAGATTTCCCGTCGCCTTTTGGAAGGCCAATGCTGGTTTCGTCGAAACGGCCCCTAAACTCCTGACGGATCTTCCCCCTTATCCGTTCGACCACTCCAAGACGTACTGGCACGAGAGTCGGGTATCCAAAGCTTACAAACATCGTACATTTCTCCCCCATGAGCTCCTTGGCAGCCTCGTCCATGACAACAATCCCCAGGAACCCAGATGGCGTTGCTTCCTCAATTTGAAAGACGTCCCCTGGCTGAGTGGCCACATTATCCAGGGGCAGACCATTTTCCCAGCTACGGCATATCTCGCCATGGTCTTTCAAGCGGCACGACAAGACACGGCTATGCGGAATCCCCAAGCAACGATTAACCGGTTTATCCTCCGGAACGTCAACATGTCACAGGCGCTGGTCATGGAGGATAACAAGCCCGACTTGGAGATCAGCCTGTCGCTTCGGCCTCAAGCAGTGTCGGCGAGGAAGTCGTCCCAGCTATGGCAAGAGTTCCGTATCTTCAGCACATCCGCCGAAGACATTTGGACCGAGCATTGCCGCGGTCTTGTACAGGTTGTCCTCAAGTCGGAGTCTGCCACCCAGGATGATGGTATTGTCCCTACCCGAGTCACGCTGCCACCGCACGCCCACCACATTCAAGCCAAGCAGTTCTACCACAGGGCAAGAGATATTGGCGTCAACTGGAGCGCGCCGTTTGACAACTTGACTGATATCAAGATCGCTTCCGGGTCGTGCATCGCAGACTCGTCGTTTGTGCCCGGTGCCGGTGCCTCTGAGACAGACTACACCATTCACCCCGGTGTCATGGACGCCGTTCTATACCACGGTATGATGGGTGTCCTCATCTTTGATGAAAATGACAAGTCCCCCGTTGTGCCCACTTTCATCGAGAAGATGATTGTAGCCGAGCAAGACCGGGCCAAGCCGGTTCAAGAGGTGACATGTCACGCCACCCGAACCGACAATGCGCTTACTTTTGACATTGGCATTTTTGAGAAACAGAACGAGGAAAACATGGTTCTGCAGGCCTGGGGAGTAGTTGCGACCAAGTTGCCAGATGTTTCCATCGGCGAAGGTCGTAAACGAGACTTGTGCCACGTTCCGGACTGGGTGACTTATATGCCCAAGACTACCCAGAAGCACATTGATGACTTGTGCAAAAAGTCACTCGAAGAAAGATCCATCATCCCAGAAATCAAGGCTTTGGAGGCCTTAACTGTGAATTACGTCAAGCGTGCCCTGGCCTCCACACCGGCAGATGAGGTAGCCGAAGGATACCAGCGCAACTGGTTTAAATGGATGAAGACACTCGCCGACCAGGAGCCTGATCCAGTCTTCCTCAAAGCAGGAGAGGAAGATGGTAGCGTTTCCGCAGAGGTCGCGCGCCGTCTGGGGCCACGCTTGAGTGAGATCCTGCGAGGAACTACTCATCCCCTGGACATCCTGAACGAAGACAACCTGCTGAGCGGGCTGTACCTGGAAGGTGGCAACGCTCGTTGTATTGCGCAAATGGCCGCGTACATGGGCGAACTGGGTCGTCTGAATCCCAATATGAAGATTATCGAGGTTGGTGCCGGTACCGGATCAGCCACCTTGCCCGTCCTACAGGCTCTGCAAGCCCCGAACAGAGTGCTGGCGTCCGAGTACGATTTCACCGATATATCACCTGGATTTTTCCCGGCCGCACGAGAGTTGCTTTCTGACTTTGAAAACATTATGCAGTATAAGACCTTGAATGTCGAGAAAACAGCCCAGGAAAACGGCTTTGAGCCCAACAGCTACGATGTCCTTATCGCTTCCAACGTTCTTCATGCTACTCCTTGTATCGACGCCGTCTTGGAAAATGTCAGGTCGCTGCTTCGACCCGGCGGTAAGTTGATCCTAATGGAGCCTACCGAGAATCTTCCCCATTACGGTCTTGTTTTTGGCTCGCTTGCTGGTTGGTGGGCCGGGGTCGACGAGGGCCGAACCCTCTCGCCTATGCTTTCCCGCTCCGCATGGATCCAGAAACTCTCAAAGAATGGCTTCGTTCACAATGAAGCGGTCTTCGAGGACTACCCTGTAGCCGACGGCGGCTCCATTTCTGTCTTTGTGTCTGAAGTCCCGGTTCCGGCCCCTTCGGCAGCGCCGCTGGATGTTGAAATTGTATCATATTCTGGAGATGGTATTTACTCGAGCTTCACAGAGAAGCTTCAGAAGAACCTCTGGGATCGCTCAGTGGAAGCCTGTGTTGCCTCCCCATCTGTCTCTGAAGACAAGATTAGTATCATTATGCCCGACATCTGCGAGCATGTGGCCTGGAATATGGATGGCCCACTGTTCGAGTCGATAAAGGCTCGGGTCGCTAACTCTAAGGTCATCGTGTTCGTAATGTGCACGGCTAAAGGGAAAGAACAGCGACCCAGTGGTGACTGGATCTACGGTTTCTGTCGATCGATCCGCTATGAGTACGTCTCTGTACGCCTAGTTAGTCTTGAGCTCGAAAGCGGATTGGATGCTGGCGTTGAAGCCCTGTCAGCCATTTTGAACAGCCCAACGGCTGACATGAGCCTTCCCATCGACGAGGTTGAGCTTGAATACATGGAAAGGGAGGGACAGCTCTACGTTTCCCGTGTTCGTTCGGAGCCGAACTTGGACAGCTACGTTAGCCGGGATCTGGGCAGGTCGGTCTCCGAGGAAGCTCCATTTTTCAACGACAGAGCCATGTCGGCAGAGTTTGGTGTTCCAGGTGTGCTCGACACCCTACGCTGGGCGGACAATCCTGAAATCTCCGGGCCAGTGGATCCTGATTGTGTTAGGCTGCAGCTTTCCGCCGCCAGCATCAACTTCAAGGATGTTCTGGTTGCTTCGGGCCAGCTGGAGGGCATCACCCAGATGCGCAATGACTGTAGCGGTATCGTGCTCGAGGTGGGAGCCAACATGACCAGCAAGTTTAAGCCCGGAGACCGCGTCTGCTCTCTGTATTCCCAGTCATTCACAAACTACCCCATGGTCCACGGCTTGTGCTGCCATGTGATACCCCAGGATATGGACTTTGCGGACGCGGCTTCGATACCCCTTGTCTGGTGCACTGTCTACTACTGCTTGATCACTATTGCCAGGCTGCAAAAAGGGGAGAGTATCCTCATCCACTCGGCTGCCGGCGCGGTCGGACAAGCATCGATTATGTTAGCACGCCATCTCGGCGCTGAGATATTTGTTACATGCGGAAACGAGGCTAAGGTGGAACTGCTCAACACTGAGTTTAACATTCCAAAAGATCACATCTTCTCCAGCCGTACTACGGCCTTCCGCGACAAGATCTATGCCATGACCAACGGCAAAGGAGTGGACGTTGTCCTTAATTCTCTCGGAGGAGAAATGTTCCGCGAGTCATGCAACACACTGGCAGCACATGGTCGGTTCGTCGAGATTGGGCGCAAGGATCTCATGGAAAACGCCCTAATGCCCATGGAGTTCCTGCTGAATAATATCACTTTCACCTACGTTGACTTTGCGCACATTCTTGCGACCAAGACGTGGCTGGCTTCCCAGCTTCTTGGGGATGTGATGAAGCTCTTCGCCTCCGGAGCCGTGCAACATGTGCGACAGATCAAATATCCGATTTCCGAGATGGCAGCTGCGTTCCGTCTGATTCAAGCTGGAAAACACACGGGTAAAGTTGTCTTGACCGTGGATCCCGAGGTTAAAGTCCAGGTAAGTTTCGAGATATCTTAGACAGAAAATACATAACATATACTGACTGGCGTTTCTTTTGTAATATAGGTTGTCCCATCAAAGCCTACATCCGTTCAGCTCAACCCAGAGGCAACCTACATTGTGGTCGGAGGCTTAGGAGGCCTGGGCAAGCGGCTTGTCGATTGGACTGCAGAGAAAGGAGCTCGCCATATTTGCATCTTCTCCAGGACTGCTCAGCCCGACTCGGATACTCAGAACTTCTTGGACAAACTAACATCTATGGGAGTCAAGGTCCGTGTCGAGAAGTGCGACGTGAGTTCGGAGGAATCATTGAAGAAAGCCGTGGCCACGATTCAGAAAACCATGCCCCCGATCCGCGGATTATTCCAAGCTGCCATGGTCCTGCATGATGTCTTGCTGGAAGACATGACGGTGGAGCAGTGGTGCAAAGTCACGGCCCCCAAGGTACAAGGCACATGGAACCTGCACAAGCTTCTGCCCGATGACATGGACTTTTTCATTATGCTGTCATCGGTAGTATCCATGGTTGGGACTGTTGGAGCAAGCAATTACGCTTCGTCATGCGCCTTTCAGGATGGCATCGCTCGCTACCGCCGGCGACTGGGCCTGCCGGCTTATGCAATCAATATCGGCGCCATTGTCGAAGCCGGCTACGTCAGTGAGAATCCAGATGTCGCTGTCAATCTCCGAAAAAACGGACTTGGCAGCGTTGCCATTTCCGAGTTCTTATCTCATCTCGGCGACGTTATTCAACATAAGACGGAATACACACAGTCATCGCTCGGCATACTGCCCAACGGTACGGAACGCGGCCTCGGAGAAGCGCGATGGTCAAATGACAAGAGGCTTGCCCAAATTTTTGGATCCGAGAGTCAAGCCGGCAGCAAGGCAGTTGGTAGTGGTGCTGATAGTGTTGGCTTCGTGCTTCAGGCTGCAACGACGTTCCATGAGGCCCAGGATATCGTCTGCAAGGCTATTGTCAAGCAATTGGCAACCATCCTCGCCATAGACGCCAGCGACATTATTCCTGCTCGGAGTTTGGACTCGTATGGTCTAGACTCGCTGGTCGGCGTCGAGTTGAGAAACTGGATCGGTGCCTATCTACAAGTCAACCTGCCTCTGTTGGTCATGTGGAATACTAGCAGCATCAATGAGTTGGCTGAGATTGTGACCAAGGGATCCAGACTTGTCAAGGTGAAGTCGGAGGAGGCGGAGGAGGAGAAGAAAGAGGTCGAGGCAGCTGAAGAAGAATGAAAGTTTTATTTACATATACAATTAGTTTTATTTACATATACAATTTTATTCACATATACAGTTTTATTCGCATGTACAATTTTGCCTTATATACACAGCTTTATTTATATATTATAATATCAATATACATACTGTGTAAAACAATATATTCTGTACACTATTAATTGTATGCAATTTAGATACTATAACAAAAAACCAGTAGCCCCCACTAAGGTATGTAAGTCAATGAGTTTAATAAGCTTGGCTCAGTGAGTATTATGCCAACATAGAGGTCAGCGTTTTGTGAGTTTAGTTTAATATTATGAACGTAGCTTGGTGTTGTTTTTGAAATGTAGATCATCAACTTGAATATTAAAATCCTTGAGTCTAAACCTTGGAAATCCCGGGTTTATAACTATCAAACAGTTAAATGTATGTAAAGATACATATTGGTTAATTAGATTAGACAATTGTGGGATATATTGGCCTTCTATGAGCCAATCAGGATAAAGGGAGTTTGAGGCATCAAGCCTAAAATCTACCACCCCAGAATCTACCACAACCGACAGCAGAAGACTGCCCTTCGAGCGACTGCCAGCCTATACTTGCACCATACTACACTTTTCTTTGCTCCCAAAAGACAAATGACATTTACTGTAGCGGGAGTTACGGGCGGCTTAGAAAGCTTCTAAACCAAAAAAAAAAGATTCCCTAGATTTGAATGCTTCCATAGGCTCGAAAGCTTCTAAGATGGAGAAGAATTCTGTACCCCTTCCCTTGTAAGAAGGATTCTGACATTGAGAAGGATTTTTGATTTCAGAATGTTTCCGAGGCTTTTACAAGGCTTAGAATCCTTCTCCACCCCGCCAAGTTCCCACTACTAGGTAGTTCTCTTTAGCATCTTTTGCCGCGTGCTGACGAACGCAGGCTTACTTCTACCAGTATGTATGTACTCGTCACCACGCTGACATGATCATGCATGGGTAAGCTGACAATTCCCAAGGATTAAGCTCCCTGTAGAAGAAGTGGTTTTATCAAGTCACGTATGCACTAGTTAAGCTTACTTTTAGTCATCGACCAGGTTTATCTACCTGGTCAATTCTATCAATCAATTCACATCCTACTTCTCCTACTCCCACCTGTCTTCTCTCCCCGGCCACCCTGTCCGAGTGGAACAGCCGGTCATACACACCACAGCACAGTCGAAAACCTCTCACTACGTAGTAGCTGAGAATGGGTCGTTTGGCGTGATCCTCCTCTTCCCATCATTGTTGAGGTAAATAGCAAGTCTTTCACCCACACCTAAACGATTGATCGGGGTTGCGCACTCTAGCCCTTGACTATTCAACCAAGCCTCAATAATCAATACTCTTACAGAATAATACATATGGCACTGACAGAGAGCATTGTTGACCTGCTGCTATGCAAGCCCGTCTTTCTTGGCCTGGCAGTATGCGCTCTGCTCTTCCTCGTCGGGCGCGCACTCGAGCCAAGCGTCGACGGCCTTGAGCCTCCAATTCTTAGACATAACATCCCTATATTTGGTCATTTCTACAGTATGCTCAAGGACCAGGAAGCATTCTTCAAACGTCTCGAGTAAGTCTACATCGATACACGTCTCTTTTTGGTTCCAGTGTAGGTAGCAAGAGCACTGTTGGGAACACTAGACGCAACGATGTCGTGCCATGACCACTACTAACACATGCACTCCTCAACAGCAAAAAGTATCACATGTCCATTGCAACTATCCCCATTTTGAATAGTAAAATGTATGCGATAACGGATCCCATTCTAGTCCAGTCGGCGTATTGCAACAAGCATCTCTCCTTCACCCCCTTTGCCGTAGGCGGTGCACAGAAGGTGGCGGGCTTCGATGATGCGTATCATCAAGTGCTCATGCAGTCAAATGTCTTGCCTGAATACTTCAAGAGCATCTATGACGGAACTACTGCCCAGCACATCCATCGGTTGAATGTCACCTCCCTCAAGCACGTTTCAAAGCACATTAATAGCATTGGAGGGGATGGCATGGATGCTACCAATACCTACCTCTGGCTGCGCAATCTCATGACCGTCGCTACATGCGAGGCTCTGTATGGTCCTGACAATCCCATCAGGGGCGACGAACTTGTAGAGGATGTCTGGTAAGGTCATTCACAGAACCCCGATCTCCAATAGTGAATTGTAAGCATGTTGCTAATGATATTTCATTATAGGACGTTCGAAACGGGTCTCCCTTACCTCTTCTTCCATATTTTCAATTCCAAGACACTGCGTCGTACAAAAGAAGCAAGACGAAGGCTGCAGCTAGCTTTGGGAAAGTGGTGTACGACCATGAAGCAGGACGACGAACAGGTCTCGGCCTATATCAGAAACCGGGTCGGCATTCTTCGAGGATACGGCGTCGAAGGGCAAAAACTTGGTGACATTGAGGTTGGCCTCATACATGTGCCAACATCAAACTCCATCCCGACCATATTCTGGTTCTTCATCCATGTCTTCACGCGGCCCAATCTGGTCGTCCAACTGCGCGCTGAAGTTGAGCCTATTGCGAAGCGTGGTCCGGGCCATGTAGTGACTATTAACGTAGACGACATCCTCGAAAGGTGCCCTCTGTTGATCAGCGCCTACCGTGAGGCTAGCCACCTCTGCAATGGATTCACCTGTAACCGAATGGTCCTAGAGGACACGACCATCACGGACAGACATGACCGCTCGTACCTGCTGAAGAAAGGCGCCACCGTGAAGATGCCTGCAGGAGTCGTGCATGCCTCGGAGGACATATGGGGCGAAGACGCAGCGGCATTCCGAGCCGATAGATTCCTGGACAAGGGACTGACGAGCGAACAAGCCAAGTTGAGACGTGCTGCCTTTACACCATTCGGCGGAGGCGCTCATATGTGTCCTGGGCGGAATTTTGCCACGGCCGAGATTTACGGCTTCGTGGCCGCGCTACTCCTGGGTTATAACGTGGAACCCTTGGACGGGAACTGGGATACGTACAAGCCGCCGCCCATGTCTACGTGTCCCCAAGTGACGTCTGTGTGCAAGCCAGAAGACGAGGCTTCCGTGTGCGGTACCCGCCTGACTAGACGAAACGGATGGGAGGCAGCGCAGTGGAGGTTTATCTCTGGCGAAGTGATAGAGTGAGCAACGTTTGAGGTTACTCTATGTTTGGGTTGAACAGAAGTGGATATGGTATACTAATATTAGTGCCTCAGGCATTAAGCTTAGTAAGTGGGAACTCTTATCGGCCTTTCGGCCGTTCCTACTTTCAATTCTATATCTTTTACACCACATACAATTTGTACCATTTTTCCAGTAGAAAATCCGCCTTTTCAACTGTACTGTCAAAGATAATCGCTAGGCATTTCTAAACGTCCTGTAGGTTGCTACTCTTAGTATTCTTAGCAAACAATCTCTCTCTCTCAACCTATTGCTTCCCACACATGGAGTTATAAGCCTCATTTGTATTTGTATAGCCATTTTCCTTAAAGTTATCCCAAAACACTATGTGCCTCCGGTAGCCTGCGGCTTAAAGAAGACGGTCATCATCCCGTCTATAGTAATCTCATCTAAGACTTTCTTCACTTCTCCATGAGCAGGACACTCGCTCTCGTAGTACTTCATGTCGTCCATGCTGGCGAACTCGGTCTTGTTGACAAAGGTGTAGCCTTCAGTGCGGGGGCCTTCTTCAGCAGGACCGGCAACCATACTAAGTATGTAAGGCGTACCATCCTAGTATACCCGTGAGTATTTGACTCTGAAGCAGGCATAGGTGTTTTCGTGGTCTCAGTGCGATTAAGACCCCGTAGAAATGAACGTAAGGACGGGCTAAGGTAGGGGGGTTATCATACCCTCTTATTGTCAACAGCCATCTTCCGACACTGCTCCAAAAACCTTTTCTGATCCTCAGCCTTCGGCATCTTGAACATCGTCACACGGTGCACACGATTAGCTATGCTTACGTAGCTGCGGCTGAGTCCATTGAATCCGTTACTTGCAACGGCGGTCAACGGTTGAAGGCCACGTGAGGAGGACCTTGTAAGCGCAAACATGATGATTCAATATCGGTGGGTTAGACTTGGTTAGTGGGAAAAGTCCAAACTTGTTCATAAAAGTGAAGAAGAAGATGATAGGTAGCTGTCAATATGGTCGATGGTGATGTTGAGTTGAACGTTCCCAGTCCTTCCAAGTGGACCATCTAGTTGAGCGTGGGATGTCCCCCCAATTAGTAATGAATCAGCGGTTAATAGATGCAATCAATGTATTACTATTCTGTTACGCTAATTGCTTCAACATCTCCGCAACCAGGCATCGCTGTTTGCTCGAGCCAACGGGGCGAACGGCTAACGCTACGAAGATGCAGGACAACTCATCCGCGAGACCTCCAAGACCCTCACCCTGTCGCTATGCTTGCTTTCGAAGGAATATGTACCCGATGTCACTATACAATCGAGCGACTACGGTTACTAGTTACTACGTTCACACTACCGTAATCCCATGTCTCTCCTACCTTACTATGGTATACGGATATAATATACATTCCGTATATGTACCACACATCTGCAAGCAGTGGTAACTAGTCCATAGACTACATGTACTAGTAAGCGCTAAAACTCTTATCTGTCAGCTTACCGGAACAAGGATCACGTAACCGATAAAACCCTAGGTATTACAATATATCTGTTAGCTTACCAGGACAAAGATCACGTAACCACTAAAGCCCTAGGTGTTGTATCTGTCCAGGGTGGGGAAGGGGGGGGCGCAGTTTTCGATAGAAGTGACGAGTCGTACGGGATGTAAACTGTGTTGCTGCATTGCAGCAACACCACTAGGGGATCGACATGATCCTTCGCTTCGAGTCTACACTCCACCACCATACGAATCCGAGATCAACGTGGAAGAAAGAGTCGGAGAGTTTAATGTCTGATGAATAATTTGCTTGCTCTATTTCAGTACTGTTGCTGTCAAGTTCCTTGAAGTTTGAGGCTTGCGACAAGACATCCAACTATTGACTTCACCAATGTCCGCTACAAACTCATCTAGACACTTTCAAGTGCTCCTGCGTCGTGCCAGGAAGTCTGCTTTGGCTCTTCCATTAATTTCTCATACGCTTCAAGCGGTACCATGCTACAGCACCCGACAAGCTCCCGCTGCAGCAGCCTTCAGCACTTCTGCCCTAACCCGCAACCTAGAGCAATCACCGCTGGGAAGTACCAGTGAGCCCAGTGCTCTTCTTCATCCGACTCTAAAGACAGTGCCGCTTAACGTTGTGGCGGCCAAGGGTACAACTGTGACGTTCTCCAATGGCAAAAAGATGGAGGATACGACTTGTGGTGCAGCAGTAGCCTGCATTGGCTACGATAATGAGAGGGTTAAAACTTCCATGATTAAGCAAATGGATAAATTTTCTTATTCAAATTCAATGTTTTATGGGCATCAAGTTGGTGAAGAACTGGCTGCGGAGCTCATCAGGGGGACTAACGGGGAGATGTCAAAGGTATACCTGATGTGCTCTGGTATGTTATCACACTTGTTCCAAGTCAGACGTGACTTCTAACAAAATTTTAGGAGCTGAAGCCATGGAGGCAGCCATGAAAATGGCAAGACAGTATTACATGGAGCTGAACCCAAAACAGCCCCAGCGTACGAACTTCATAGCGCGCGAAGGGTCCTTCCACGGCGCAACTCTTGGGTCGCTTTCGATGAGTGGTCATGTCGGACGGCGGAAGATCTTTGAGGGCATGCTGTTCGACAACATTCACCGTGTCTCGGCCGCCAACGAGTATCGTGGAAAGGCTGATGGCCAGACAACGGAGGATTACGTGCAGCAATTGGCAGATGAGCTGGATCTAAAGTTCCAGGAGATTGGACCTGATACTGTTTGTGCATTTGTTGCTGAGCCTGTTGTTGGGGCGGTAAGTATATTTGTTGTCCGGATGTTCATGTTCTTGGCTGATTTCGTTGCATGAAAGACACTTGGCACAGTCTCTGCGCCTGCTGGCTATTTCAAAGCTATGAAGAAAATATGCGAAAAGTACGGTGCGCTTCTCATCCTGGACGGTGAGTACCTACTGATAATAGTTGTGCCTCTACTCGAGATTACTGATCATGAACAGAGGTCATGTGCGGGATGGGTCGTTGTGGATCACTTCATGAGTGGGAGCAAGAGGGCGTCGTCCCAGATATTCAGACCGTTGCCAAAGGTCTAGCAGGTGGTTTCGCACCAATGGCTGCCATGTTTATCAACCATCGTGTGTCAGATGCCTTGATAGCTGGAACTGGGTCAGTCGCGATAGTCTGTATATACTGAACTCTCAGAACTAACGTCCGCACTAGCGTTTTTGCACACGCACATACTTATCAAGGACACCCCGTGGGATGTGCTGCTGCACTAGAAGTTCAGCGAATCGTAAGAGAAGAGAATCTCGTCGAGAATGTCCGCGAGAACGGCGAATATCTGGGCAAGCTTCTACATGAGCAACTGGATGATCACCCCTACGTTGGTAACGTTAGAGGCCGAGGCTTCTTCTGGTCGGTAAGTTAACCACCCAGTGAGAAAGTTGTTGCAGTTTTGGAAGATGTAAGCTGATAAATATGAAGCTGGAATTTGTGGCCTGTAAGAAGACGAAAGAGCCGTTCCCGCCATCGACAGGAATATCGAAGAAAGTTCATTTAACAGCGTTCGACGATGTAGGCATCAGCTTCTACCCGGGAATGGGTACCAAGGACGGTGTGATTGGAGATCACGCATGGATAGCACCCGTTTACACGAGCACAAAGTATGACATTGAGAGGATAGTTTCCAAGGTCAAAGAATCGGTAATCCTAGCCCTTGGGTAGATTTATAGGTGAGAAATTCGAAGCTCCATAGATCCAAGCATGAACCAAGGCAACGCAGCCTCCCTGTCCTAAATCCCTCCAATCCACACACACTAAATCTTCGAAAAACTTCATTGATGCGTTCCTTATTCGCCGGCGACGACTGCAAGCCGATGATCATTACTTCTTCTTTAAGATGTCTCAGCTAAACTATAAAAGCCAATAATAAAACTATCAAAAGAAAATGGAAACTACTGATTGGATTAATAACCATTGCATTTTTCAAAAGTAACCTCTGAGCGTTTCTTGGATAGCGAAATGCCGTCGTTGTTGTGCTATAAAGTTGTGGTCTTTTACGTGAATTTGGTGTGATTTCAATGGTTTTGGCTCCGAACTATTGATTCTCCAATGATAATAGGCACCATTGCGTTTTACGACCTGCCTGAAGCCAATTGGGCAGCTTTATGGCAAAAGTACGGGCCTACAGTTACTCCTTGTCTTATATCCGCTTACATCCTAAACTGCATTAATACCATCAGCTACGGCGAGAATTTTCTTCAAAAATGGGTCGACAAACCGAAGGATCCGGAACCATACTAATGAGGGTTGTCAGCATAAGAAATTTTAGATTGTCATGCATAAATAGCTACAAGGGCTAGGATAACAATCGTGCCCATATCAGAACAGCTGCGGTGTGTATAAGGATCGGATCGACCGCCTTTCTCTTTAATGATTGTTGATACAGACCTCCCAAACGGCATTATCTCCGCACATGTGACAAGTAGTGCCTTTCAAACACTAAATTGAATTGAAAGCAAACTTCATCTCTCTTCTTTGTCCAAAATTTGTTTCTATATAAACCCGAGCTGTAATCCTGTCTATACACACCCGCGACGAGGTTCAGGATGGCCATTGTCGAGACACTCACAAGTAACGCAACCGCAATTGCGACGGCGTTAGTTGGCGGTGCGCTTCTCCTTTTATGGCGCCTCTCTAATGTGCAGCTCGATGTACGAGAGCCGCCAATCTTGAAACCTACAATTCCTATTATCGGCCATGTGTTGGATATGTTCACGTTGTCACATGCCTTCTTCACGAAGACCTAGTATGTGGTAGACTCTCGTGATATCTCTTGCTGTCACTAGATTGAAGACTGACACGTCTCAGCAGACAAGCCGAAGGCAGAGAAGCTTATACGCTTCCCATGATGGGTGGGAAAGTTTATTTCGTAGCTTCGCCTGAACTAGTCAATTCGATGATCAAGTCGCGATCCCTGAGCTTCGACCCTGTTCTTCGTTCCACAATTGCCAAGCTCTTCACAATTTCGAAGGAGGGGGTACGCAAATACGTGGATCCAAGTACTGGCTTGGAGACGCGTTGGACCAAGAACTTCTACGGCTGCTTGAATGGGGTTCAACTCAAGGAGATTAATAAAGCTGTGCTTACTGATGTATTCCGTCAGCTCGACGAATTGCCGGACGAAGTCAATGTAGAGGATAGTTGGTTGTGGCTCCGAGACAAACTATCGTTTGCTTCTACCGCGGCGATGTTGGGGAGAAATAACCCATTCTGTGCCCATCCTTCGCTCGTCGACGATTATTGGTACGTCGACAACAAACTGGTGCATTTCGCTTTGGGTCCAGCACCTTGGATTACTGCGCCCAGTGCATGGATGGCCCGTAATCGCATTCATCATGCCCTTATCCAATACACAAAGGAGAAGAACCACGAGGCGGATGACGTCTCGGCGCTTTGGAAAGGCTCGTACGATCTTCTTCACGAGTTCGGATTCTCGGAAAGCGACATTGCAGCCTTTCTCCAAGCAACGCTTCAGGCCGCGCTTTTCAACACAATCCCTACATTTAATTGGTATTTTGTTCACATCTGGAGTGATCCGTCGCTGGTGCTTCGGTTACGAGAGGAGGTATCGGGCGTTGTTGCGGAAAGTTTGGAGCTACGCGGTGACGGGAAGCGCGAGATGACGATGAATATGTCGAAAATCGAGGAGCGTTGCCCGCTCCTTGTCGCTGCTTTCCACGAGAACTTGCGTAGAGTCGCAGAGGGGGCTTTCAACCGCGTGGTTATGGAAGACACTATCATTTCCAACGGAAAAGGTGGTCAAGAGTACCTTTTGAAGAAAGGTAATAATTTGATGGCATCGCAAAGTATCATCCATGTCTCGGAGGAACATTGGGGGTCCCAGGCTGGTAATTTCGATCCGACGAGATTTATCAAGGACGCTGGTGTGCCTGGAGAATCAGAATCGCACATAAAGCCGGGGACCTACGTGCCTTTCGGCGGCGGGAAACATCTTTGTCCCGGCCGACATTTCGCCTCCATGGAGATTTGGGGAATGATGATTGCTTTGTTGCTCAGTTTCGACATTACTGACGCGGAAGGAAGAACGCTAACCGTTCCAGAAAGAACGATGCCAACGATGACATCTGGTATTGGTAGACCAGTCGCTGGAACTGATTTGCGCCTGAAATTATCACGACGAAAAGACTGGAATAATATCACTTGGAAAGTTGATATGGCCTAAGCCTCAAAGAACTTAACAACCTGGAGATTTCGCTGGATCCATCATGTGAGGGTCTGCTACTCGTGACGGCGGTGAAAGATTAACCAGCTGATTGTGACCTGTGTAGCCGTATTAGATCATATAATAATCCAGATGGGTACTACCGGTGTTTCGATCGGATACCTTCAAACAATTAGGACGAGGTGACCATCCGTAATTATCAGCATAGCTTAGGTTGGGATTGGTATAAATCAATGTGCCTATATAGCTAATCTGCCTGAATACTGTCTAAACTAGAGAAATTATCAACTTCCGTGACGTGAAGTTCAATTTGATAAGTTGTAACAAGTCTGCCTTGATTATGTTCTATGAAAGCTAATCATATGCGGGCACGTGACCACAACTTCAAACTTTATATCACAGCCTTTACTCGGATCTGGTTTCTCAGATCGAACACAATCAAGAACATGCCTTTCACCCACCCGACTGTCGGAGAGACCCCTAAGTCCACTCCCTCTCTCTCCCAAGCGCTCACTAACGCAGCTAATGCAGCTACTAATAGAGCAAATGAGAGGCAACAGATCTTTGGCCCAATCGCCTCTTTGTGGGATGACTATCTTAACACTGAAGCAGTGCAAACCCTCCCCGCCCGGCTTTTGAAACCTTTAACTGCATTGTGTGCAGATATATCTGCTACAGCAAATAAACACTTTGATTCGTATATCAACGGATCACACCCCCCTCGCCCTTCCTGGACCTCTCAGCCCTCCTTTGAAGTCTCTAAGTCCTTTGGGCCCCAAATCCCGGAAATTCGAACCTCAAAGTCAAGGCCACAATCTCTTGGAAATTCGGCTTACGCACAAAAAGCAGCTACCCCTCCCTCCCAGCCTACAGTATCGGTAGCAGCTAAACAACCACCCAAACGGCCTCAATATCCAAATAAGGTTGATACCCACCTCTTCGTTAGACTAGGCCTAAGCTACCCGGCACGTACAGCTGGCTCTTTTGCTGTACTTACAGCATTGAAAAGAAAGCTTGGAGAACACTCTTCCTTATTGAAAGAAGTACAAGCAACTAATACTGGCTTTGCACTTTGTACAAACTCAATCACTTACCATTCAACGACTTAGTCAACGAATCCTATTTTCATTTGCAATAATTCAGTTCTATAAAGAATACTTCAATTTACTTGTGAGATATTTCTCAAATATATGTTTAATCCACTTCAGAATTAAATCGATCAATTTATATCATTTATACTTATTATCGATGCGAAATTATTCTACAAGCTTTTAATCAAATTCGGTACAATAGTAGAAAAGAGATTGATAATCGATATTATAACTCTGCACCAATTATATAAATGAAAAGAGATTATAGAGATTAAATGGATTAACAGTAAATCTGACCCTACAAATACTATAACTAAAAAAAAAATCATATTTAGTACACTATGACTACCTAGTCTTGCTAAAGACTATTTTATGATTCTCCAACCTCTCTTCCCCTTCCTCCTCTCGCCCTTCTAAGTCGGCTGGCTGGATGCAAATAAACTTCTAGCAAGAAAGGGGGAAATAAATCCATAAAATCCTGTAAATTTTCTATTCCAAAACGCCGGCTGATGTGTGACGAACTATCCAATAGGCCTAGGACGCCCGATAGAGAAAAAATTGATAACGTGATGAGACAGAGTACACAGGCCTACGATAGCCGCTTTTCGCCTCCTCAGGTTCGTAGATCGCTCATGAAGATTTTTGGGTGCATGAATGATCGTGGATATCAACATAACGACAACAATGAAAGACACAAGATAGGGGATATTTTGTGTTACAGTGACGGAGGGATTAAGGAAACTGCGCAGTTGTGAATGGTGTTCGTAGTAGCCGCGATCCTCAGTGTCTGCTCTTGTTGGATATAATGGAGAGGCATCAACGCCGCCCCAGCATGAAACCTCGACTGCTGTTGGCCGCCGCAAGGTTGCGCGAGTTGTTCACAGAGTGCGACGACTCGATCCTGGTGAGTCCTGCCGCTGTGGTAAAGTCGTGGCTAGCTTCGAAGCTCGCCCTCACTTGACCCATCGAGGCCCTAATTCTATCATACGAAGGTCTGGCTCTGTCTATCGACGTTCGAACCGGCATCTCCACCGACGGTGCATTGTGATCCGTGGAGTTGGTTCCGTCGCTGCCATTCTGTGTCCGCGTATTATGCGTCGTAACTGACGGTGGATAGATCGGTCGCCTGTCTTCGTCCACGCTGGGATATTGCGCGTGCTTTCCCTTATTCGACGAATCCAATGATATCGAGGCTGTATTCTTTGGTCCCTTCTTCTCCGCTTCTTTGGTCGGTTGGAGATGATCGAATTTTCCTTGCTGTACCTGCTCCCTGATGATGTCGACATCGTACGGCCAATACACCTTCTGCAGCGCCTTGATCGCATATCGAGGGAGTATACATACGACTGGCGTAACGAGCATGACGGCCCAGAACGATAGCTGCCCGTATACTTGTGGCGCCGCCTGATAAAAGGCTGCAGCAGATATGCTGGATCCGTAGACGGCCGTCCAGAAGAAGATGAACAGATCACTGACGGCGATGACCAGGAGCATCAGCCAGTCCCACCGGTACAAGTTGATGAGTATGTACAGGTTGATGGTAAACACGGTCGGGTGCGCAATATAACAGCCAAGGCGTGTTCGCTCTGACACATCCAAACCGTTGAGGGAAGCAAACGGGCCATTAGTGATGGTAAGGTACGGAATAAAGAAGCACATGATGGATTGGTAGAAGCCGTCAACCATGTAGAGCCTGTCGCCATTATTAGTGCACTGAAATATACCAAATAGGCACGGGGTTGGTGCTTACCAGAATTTTCTTTGAGTCCACTCCAGCCTCTCGATGCCACGACGATATAGCTGAGGCACGGCTAGCGACACAATGTCCGACACGTCCTGATCAAAAACGCCCATAAGGACGACCGGGACTGAGGTGAAGAGCAGATTAATTAGAATAATATAGCTGTAGTCGAAAACATAAGTGATGTCAAAGTTACAGTAGACCTGAAACCAAAAGAGTGTAAACACCCAAATAATATTTTTATAAAAGAAATTACTGATAGCTTCGGCCAGTCTTCGATAAGACCATCTACCGTGAACCAGTATCAGCCTCTGGAGGAATCGGAACTGGCCAATAGCGTAGTCGGACGACATGACGGCCTGGCGACCCTCAACTCCCGCGATACCGACACCCACATCTGCCTCCTGAATCATTGCAACGTCGTTTGCACCATCTCCCACGGATAGAGTCATAACGTCAAAACCTGTCTTCACCATGGCGCAAACAGCGGCTTTCTGGGCCGGACTGACGCGGCAGCACAGAACCGACTTGCACTGCTTGCAGAGGAGGAGAAATTTCTGCTTCAGCTCATCACGCAGTGCCCACCTAAGGGTGAAACCGTCGATTACCAAGCCATGCGTTGGACCTGGTGGCTCGTGATTATGTCGGGCTTCCGCTAAGTCTTGGTCACTTCCTGTGAGGTTGAACACCGCTAAATGCTTGTCAAGCTCAGCCCGTATCAGGCCAATGAATTCCTCGTCCGGAGTGTTACCATTTTCATCCTCTTCGACCCGAAGACGAATAAGCTCCATGTCGTTGTTCAGGAGGTTACACGAAAATCCAATGTTGATTGCCGTCTCCACTTTGTCGCCAGTCAACACCCAGAGTTTTATGCCTGCGTCGCCTAATAGTGCGATGGTATCCGGAACTCCGTCTTGTAGTCGGTCCTCAATGGCTGTTCCACCCAATAGTGTCATTTCTTGTTCTATCAAGTCGGCTGCCTGCTCCATTTTCTCCTCGCGCTCTTCAAGTGCTGTGGCGGCAGCATCGTGTATCTTACGCCAGCCGTAGTACTCTTCTTCATCCAATACCCTCTCTGCAATACAGAGGGTCCGGAGACCTTCTCTAGCAAACGTTTCGAGATGCTCAGCGGTTCTCTTACGCAGCTCAGCTTGCTCTCCCCGCCTCAGCCGTGAGTAGATGACGCTGTCTGCACCCTTGCAGAAGAGTACAATCTTACCGTCTGGCATCCTGACAATAGCACTCATACGCTTACGGGACGAATTGAATTCGACTACGTTCAAGATGGGGTAGTGCTTCTCTTCGCCCATGACGTTCAGTTTTACGCCCTCACTAGTGTTCCCGAGAACCGTAAAGCCCATGTCACGAGCTGTTGCGACGAGTGCGGCCTCGTCCGGTGACTGTGCCTTGAATGTCATCACGTCTCCTGGGACCTCCTCAGCGATGACTGTGTGGCAGAGCGCAAGTGCCAGCATGAATCGTTCGGTAGCATACTGCTGTTCAGGCCCTTGCTTTCCAGAGAGGTCCTCCACGAAGTCCGGGGCAATAAAGGTTAGGTCTTCATCATGCAGATAAGGGTTGGCGTAAAGCTCCCGAAGATCCTTGAGCACCTTTACTTTAGCCTCGGCGATCTCAGCTCTTGCCAATTCACCTTCCTTTTCCATGTCGATTCCCAGTCGCTTCTGCATTCCAGCCTGGGCCTCGGTGTACGCCTCGCCATAGGGCCGCCCGTTTATAGTTGCTTTCTTGAACTCCATGACATTCTGGGTCAGAGTCCCTGTCTTATCGGAAAAGATGTACTCGATTTGACCCAAGTCGTCAGATAAATTCCATGACTTCGGTATGCACGGCTGCTCGATCGGATCATACCACATCTCTCTATCGCTGTAGATGAAAACGGCCTGAAGAGTTCGCATGATCTCGACCGAGATATAGAGCGATAATGGAACCAAGTTCTGGAAGAGGATAATGGACGCCCAGAACGTGGTAAACCCACTCATGCCTGGTGATCCTCCAATAGATCCGAAGTCAAAATAATGCTGTGATGCATCATTCTCTCCCCAGGCGACGCCGTTAGCGATGCCGGCAATAAGGCACATGATGAACAAGACGCCAAAGTTACAGATAATGTTGAAGTTTAGCTCCCTGGAGATGCGAGCCCGCTTACTAGGGGTTACCCCTGCGTTCATCATGGTCTTCGTGTCGTGACCAGTGAATATGACGATGCCGAGGGCCCATTCCGTATTTCTCAGATTGCAGCCTCGTAAGAGGACGTTATCGATCGTGACAGGTTCTGACATCTCATGCGATTGACCTGCAATCTTCTGATTCCACTTGATGGCGGCATTATACTTGTAGAGGTTGGGTTGTGGTGCTTCACTTTCGATCCGGAACTGTGCTCTTTCACAATCCTTCGCATGCTTGAGAGATCGCCCGCAGCGAGGAGCCTGCCGGTACTTCAGGTTGGTCTCCCCATCCAGGTTTTTGGTCTCGACGTAGCAGACGCCTTCAGGATCCGAGCTCGCCAGGATGATAACATCGGCGGGGAACTCGTCATCATTATATATTCGCACAAAGTCACCGACTTGCAGTTCTTTCCACGTACTCCGATGGAAGCGTGCTTTGCCTGGGGCTTGAATATCATAGTTGATCAAATCTGTCTTGGCTGTTCGTATGTTGACCTCGCTGGGCTGGAAGGACAAGGCCGAGATTGGCTGCTCCCGGGGGTCCTGGAGCTGAGGCTGCGGCTGAAGCTGGTCCGGCCGAGGATCTGGAGACGGAACTGGCGTCATCTGGATATCTTCACGGGTCGAAACAAACGAAGATCTCTTCGTGTAGGGGGATATGATAGATTCCGGACGGGTCCTTGTCGTCTCGATCGACGCGCGGGGACCATCATGCCCGATGCCGCTAGCCCTCATCGCTTGGTTTTTCCTCTTCCATAAGCTCTCGATGGAATGCCAAATGATGTCTAGAAATCTTGAGGTAGCTTTCTTCGTCTTTCTCCAACTCGATACGTTGTCTTCCTTTACATTGACATTATCCCAGCCGCACAGCCGATATACTGGGGAATTGTTGAGCTGTTTATCCGAGATGGTCCGCCGCCGATCCTCAATAGCATCTCTGACTGCTGTGATTGCAATGATAAATATCAAAGGAGCAGAGTTGAGGCCGGGATTGTTAACGCCAAATATAGAAAAGAACTAATCCAAGGCTGTCAGCTTGTCATTGTTTATGGGGAGGCCCATTCACATCAGAACGAACTTACAGCAAGTACAGTGATGAACAAGAAGAAGATATTGGCTATGTTGTGGAATTGAAAGTACAGATTCTTGGGTATAAAGGACAGCGGCGTATATTTCGCCGTGCGTATCTTGTTTCGCGCGTATGTTTGCGCCGGTTTACCATCCTCGTCCATCAAGTCGTCAGGGAGCGGCAGGTTGAAATACAGAGTCCTGGGACCGGGCCCGGAATTTTCGGTCTCCTCTTCTTCTGGGCCGCCATCGCCTTGATTTGACTGTTGTAGTGACTCGGAGCCTCCGGGCGCCTTCTTGTTCTCGTTAGAGTGTCTTTTGTTGTTCGTGCGGCTCAGGAGCGATAGCCTCTTGACCTGGCTGCTCTTGACCGTCAGCTTGCGCGTTGCCCATCTTGACCGTTTCGTCTTGTTGATAGGCTTGTTTCCGTGGCTGCCGTCGCTCTGGTCGCCCTCGTTTGCAAGCGTTGCCATGGTATGTGAGGTTGCGGGCAGAGCACGGTCAACCCGAGAGGTCCGCCAGATTGACCTTCGCTGGCCGAATCGTTACCTCCGCCCACTCAGTAATTTGTAGTACAAACGATCCAGATTGAACTGCGGTTCGTGTCAATTGAAGTCAGATGAAAGCCGGTGGATAAGTGCAGACTTAAAATGGCGGTACGACGGAGTCGAATAAGTATCGTGATGGCAGCTGAGAGCGATTTCACTTTTCTGGGTAGATGACAGAAGGGAGGGGGGACACAGGAAGGCGGAAGTTTTGGCTGACACTGAATTCTTGGATGGGCCGGGGTTGTAAATTCACAGTGAGCCACCAGGGCCAGACAGGTAAGATCTCCTGAGAAGCCGCATATAAATATGCGCGACCAGCCAGGGGGTCACTGGCTCAGCACATCCTTTTGGAGAGGTGTCTTCGAGCCAGATCAAGGGAAGTCAAATTGAGGAAGTCAAAGTAAGAAGAAGCAAGATTAAGATTGTACTTATTCAAATGGAAGTCAAATCAAAGCAGAGGCAAAATTGACATGTTTTGCAGCTTCTGGTTAGCAACCCCAAAGGCCTGTAAATCGCAGTAGTATAGGGAGGTAGCATTGTATTGGTTAATTTGATGAAAGAGTAAGATCCGAAGGATTCCTTATATATCCGGTGGGGGTGCTAGCGCTCCCGTGACTACTAGCGCTAGGTCCAGTGACTACTCCCGAGTCGGAGATTTACGGCCGATGCGCGGCCCTAGATCTCCGTGTGCCTGAATTTTTACGGTACTGTATTGACAATGGTACCATACCGATAATGGTACAAACTCCGGTCCAGTATTATAATCTGTACAGTACCGCCACTGCCATCGTAGCTTTTTGGCACCGCTGCAAAGCAAAGAGAAGGCCTCGGGTCCGGAGCATATGTCGACGCTCTCTACATTCAACAACCTAGGGATCTTACATGCCAAGCAAAGAAGGCTTACTAAAGCTGAGTGTTGCGACTGTGCATAGGCCCATACAGGGGCTATAATAGGATCCTGGAGGATTGTAGCTAAGCACGTACCCACTATTATACTGCTTACTATGGGGCATTTAATTAGCTAAAAGCGCGATCCACCCGGGCGAATACTTCCTGCCCTCTACCCGCATAGGTGCCTACCTGGTCTAAATAATGTAATCAGCAGTATGCCAGGAAGATTGCTAATATAAGTATAAGAACTTTCTCTTCATGTTGCCGAATACTGCCGCCCTACCTAAGCACCGTCCGCCGAGAGTAGAAATTTTACTAGTTCCAGCATAATACAAGACACAAAGCATAAAAGCGCAAAATGGCCGAACAGCGACACGGGCCGCTGTCTGTGATCCATGCGGGCCTCATGCGCACCGGTACACTGTCAATGAAGCGCGCCTACGAGATGCTCGGCCTGCGCGCGCATCACGGCTTCGAGATGGACTCGTGGGATGACTATGCGGGGCTAGAGCTCGCGGCCGAGGCCACGTGGACGAGCGTGCCTGGCGCGCGGAAGCCCGTGCCCCCACCCTTCACCAGCACCGACTGGGACCGACTGATCCCCAACTATGACGTCGTCACCGACCTGGCCTCGCTCTTCGCCGAGGAGATGATCCGCGCGTATCCCGAAGCCAAAGTGGTGGTAGTGCAGCGGGATTTTGACGCCTGGTGGGCCAGCTTCGCGAGTGCCGTCCTATCAAAGGACATCCCGGGCAACCCACTCGCCTTGGCGCTGGTCCACGCCCTCTATCGGGCAGCCGGGACGCGCGTGTTCGACGCCGTCTCAAAGATGGTCAACGGCGCCTTTGGCACGCAGTCTTACCGCGATATCACCACCGAGAAGGCGAGAGCCTTCTATGACGCATACTACAGCCGCATCCGGCAGATGGTGCCCGCGGAGCGGAGGCTCGAGTATAATTTAAGCCAGGGCTGGGAGCCACTGTGCCACTTCCTCGATAAGCCCATCCCAGATGTGCCATTCCCCCGTGTCAATGACAGTGGCGAGATGCAGCGCCGAAAGATGAGTGAGTTCGGGAGGATTGTGTTCCAGGCCGGGCGCAACATGCTGCCTTACCTTCTTGGAGGAGCCGGCGCTGCGCTCTCCGTCTGGCTGTATAGCGTCTCCAAGTAGCCGAGGGGGGCGAGTGGAGAGGTGACACAAACTGTTGATTAATTGTTTAGTGAGTGCCGATGTATTGTAACAGTAGGTATTATTTCCTATAACTTGGAGACTTGATGCACATTTAAACATACAACCGGTTCCGCAACTAGATTGAAACCCTGCGATTTAGCCGACGCTAACTTGGTAATTCAACCGCCACCATAAATAAATAAATCTATTATTAATAAATTTTGTAAATTTACCAACTTGATTTGAAGAAAACAAAAAAGAGGTTTAATCCTAATAAATCGATAAATCAAGGATACGTTTTTACAACTAGATGTGTTTTTACAACCAGATATAAGAGTGTACGGTAAATCAGGGCAAAGCTTTGATCAACGTAAATATGAAGAAGAAGAAGAAGAAGAAGTATCGAATGCTTCTTCTTCTTCTTTGGGTAGCCAGCTAAGGAGAGTCATGTGACCTGAAAGATCCGAGCCACTCTGACACCAACTACACCATCACAAAGAAGTTTAGCTCATACAACATAAAAAAGTGCTGTTACAAGTATTTAGTATAAAATTCTATTATTTTCAGTCATATTAATCTACCAAATATCATGTTTTAAGCCTTTACCTTTGATTCTATGCTAGAATGTCTAAATCAATTAAAAATCAAAACGATTATTAGCACATTTTGCATCTGAGGATTCAGGGAATTCTTGTGCTAAGTGACCGGAACTCTTTAGTCCAGTTCCTGTATCATTTATTTCACACAAATTATCCTAAAGCATAAATAAATAAGTAAACCGTTGATCTCGTTGTTGTATTTTGATAGACCATATATCGACCCTTACCCTTTAATTGACAAGGAAACATACGAATAAAAATGACAGCCGTAACCACTGACCAGTGATAAAAATAAATTCTGATAAAAAGAACAAATATGTTTACGAAGTATGAGGAGATGTCAGAAACCATACTGTGCCGTAGGTCAGCTTCATTTGCGCTGACAGAGAACTACCATGCCCATAATTCTTCAACTGCATCTTGTTTGAGAATTTCAAAGTTCAACTTTAGAAAAGAATCTTAGGAATTTCCTAGAATCTAAGCTCTATAAAATTCTCCTCGTTAAAATCATCTGCAGATACTTCCCTACTTCTCAGAGTCCCGGACAATTTGGTAGCGTTGACGCAGTGGAACAATTATCGATGCAGTAGAACATGAAGAGTGAAACATGAAACGTCATTCTTCAACGGAATCTCTTCCACGACCATTTCTGACCGCTTCATATCACCATTGAATACCTAGGTACTTAATAGGAGTATTACTCTCGAGATCCTATGGAATAATCAATCACGCATGTAAAAAATATACAACCATCAGAGTCCGCTTCTGCACTAAACAATTACCACCAGTCCATCCATCAATTTTAAATTAACAAATATCTGCAAACTTTCTAATCCAAGCAATCACACCTCAAAAATGGTGAAGATTAGAAATATACTTATTAAATGTTAACATACATAACCGAGGATCCTGGATATAACTCTCCCACTAAAAATTGTATGCGAACACTCCCATAACCTTGCCGAGATCCGTGCAATCTACTAGGGTCAATTGTAAGTAATAATTAATGCAAAATTGACGCCTTGGAGCAATGATCGATGCAGTAGAACATGAAACGAGTAGGTGGTAAATTGAATATTTTTTATTAGCGAGCTGAACGACGGGTAATAGTTTTTTGGTGTTAGATTTGAGGTACTGAAAATGAAAAACGGTTTACTCATTTACAGGGCTGGGCATAGGGTAGGGTATATCCGGGGTAACCCAGGACATTACCTGGCTGGTATATTATCTTGCTCTGCCTCTATAGATCAGATAAATCCTGCTATAAAACCAAATATGCTGAGTTTCGGCATAAAGTACAAATATATCCAAAGTAACCCAGATATATATTAAGTATTTACCAGCCTATTTACCCTTCTGCTCTATTTCTACTGCTTGGATCGACCCTCTTATAAGGTCAAATATGCCGGGTAGGGTATGGGTGCCCAGCCCTGCTCATTTATAGGGGGAACTAGAACAATCAGCTAATATCTGAATCGTACATAACAAGGTACTACAATTAGGCACTATATAAACTGAGGAAGAAGAGATGAGAAACATACATGCGTTGGGGCAGTAAACTATATTGCACTATAAAAAGAAAATATGTTAATCAATCGATTTCCATATACTTCTATATACTTCCATTTCATTCTTTTCTATTATAAATCAATTGAATAAGATATATTAGTTATCAAGATATCTCTTAATTAGTGAGATATTGATAAGTGATTTAGTGGACTTATTATCAATCTTCACAGCAAAAGAAAGGTATAAAGTATACGGAGTAGAAAAGTCGATGCTCAATTTATAGATCAAGGACTCTTCGGATCGTTTTTTAAACATATTGTGTTGTGAAGCCGGTGATTTACACTTCATCGAACGACTACAACTAAACCATTGTAATCATACTTGGGCAATAACCGACTATTCAAAACTGTTTCAATGGCTTTATTATTTCACATAGAATTATTATTTCTTCTCCAAAACCGCTTCTTGTCGTTTATTCCGTGATGAACCATTGATCTTCGCGATGTACGGAGTAATTACATTATCTCTGCATCGAAATAGCATTGACTTACTTGCATGCACAAAGTTAATGTTGTATACCTTTTTTATGTGAGTTCCAAATCCATATATGCCTTTTGATCCCGATGAAACCTTCTTTTGCATCGAATATACATCAGCGAGTAGATGATATACGCACAAATAACACTCCAGATATTTGCACACTCAACAACACAGATGTATGATGTGCAATATACAAGATATATATAGTAATCATAGAAATGCTCTTTCATATATGGAATTGCTAAAAGAGGTGGAAACCCTACGGTCGGCTTTAATTCTGCATCTTTCTAGGTCGGTCTATACTCCTTAATCGGCCCATTGCAACATAATAAGTGAGTATTTAACTACTTTGAAGAATGCAAATGAATCAAAAACTTGTTCTTTACGTTTGAAGGTCAATAAGTTGAGTAGAATTCGAAATGCTTGTCTTTGGTTGAGGATTTTCGATCAAAATGTAGGTCAATGATCAACGATCTGATATTATTCAACCATTATTCAACCTCAAGAAACTTTGGGCAGTGGATAACATACCTCACTCTATCCAGAATACTCACGAATAGATTGAACTTGCCGCAATTCATAGATGGTGGCGGGAAGGGCGAAGGGAAGAATTACAGCCAGAATCTGACCTTGACACACAGAAAGACCAATTGGGTTCAGATTAAAGAGAACAGTACCATATTAGTCGCAAGGAAATTCTGGTATGTCTATTGATATTTGATACGTCACAAATAAAAGTGAAGACTTTTACAAGGCTAAGAGGGGGCATGGGGGTCAATAAGCCTTTCCCGCACCATCACAATTCTAACACAATCCACTCATGTAAAAATGATATTGTGAGAACCTAAGAGAAGATAAGAATCAGAGACCAGTGTTTAGTGTATTTGAATTCAAGATTCAAGGTCCTAGCGAACGCATCGTGAAGAATCATAGCATCAGCAAGCCCGGCAACCACCAAGGCTTTGACGTAATTTGCTGCGTGTAAAAATGATACTATGATAAGCCTGAAGAAATTTTGACATAGACACCGGGGTTTGAGGACTTCAAGTCCCACATTAAAGATTTGAGGGGGCGAGAGGGAAAATTCATGGCGGAAGGATGGCTTTGCCGCTGCGATGGCTAAGGTGAGTTTGTGAACTGAAAAATAGAGCCAGAAAAAAATAGAAGAAATTTCGATCTATTGATCCCGTTTTGAGAAGGTAGAACAGGAAAATCAAAGATATTCATCGGGCCAAAAATGAAGAACCAATGAGCCATAGCCCCAGCTACCCCTTCTTTACGCATCATTTACGAAAAACAAATGAGAAGACACGCAACTGATGAGTACACAAATAAACTCTAAATATGATGATCAATCAGATAGAGACACATTCGAAAGTAGAAAGTAGATATTTGAGCTGGTATATCGATATCAAGATCGTCTAACGACCATTCTCAAGTCGTTGTGTGTGAATCATCAGCAAATGGATTTGTACCTGCTCACTATATTTGGGCCTCCCAAAATGGTAGTCGAGAATGTCCTAATGCTCAAATTTTATAGAGATGCTAGTTTTACGTTTCCAATTGAAAGTCTTGATGATTTGTTTGCGTTCTCGTGCTTCGCGTGTGGAGTTTTGGGCAGCATGAAAGACAATCACCCAGACCTCTTAATAATTGCGACAGGTAATTAAATTTCACACTCTCATTATTCTCATTTCAGACAATATCAGCCATTGATATTTGCGAAAATCATTGTTTTTTCGGCCACAATACTCAAAATCGATACCTAAATTCATGATTCCACGCAAGCATAGGACAAACTCACCCGCCCTGGCCCTGATCAACTTCTTTCTATCAGTACTCAGATTGCGAGAGACAGTTACATTTGCTGCTCAAAACCATTTCATTCGGAGATTAGTTGTTTCCAATTTTTCATATTATATCATTTGTTTCGAGATAAACAGTGGTGATAGCAGGTCTTCATCCTGTGCGCATGATTGAATGAAAAAATGGGCAGTTCCATCCTGAAGCTCTTCAACTCGATATTTCGAGTTGATTGGGGTTGCTACACCAAATAGTTGGATTTTCTCGGATTCAGATATCCACTTTGAGAAATGGTACACTACAATTAGGTTAAATTGCAAGGGGACGTCATGAGAGTGATACATCACCATGGGTGTGAATGGTGTACAAACCCGTCATCTTCATCCTTTTGTCTTTGGACTCAACTTCGCCACATAAGTTTTTGCTCCGAAAAATTTTGTCCTGTCATCTATCACTGACTAAAATCAATTTCCTAGGTGTTTTTACTTTTCCAAATTCAGCATCAAGGATGTGATCATGAAATCGGATCTTTAGCACAAACATTGAGAGCATTGAAGGAGATCATCTCTAAGTATTACAACTCGATGGTACAGGCGGCAACGAAGATTTACATCACAATACCTACTCATAGTAGAGAGATTAATCCTCATAATACATTAACATATCATTTATTTGTACCCAAAAGTGAGTGGACATAGGGATGAAGTTCTCACAATGAGTGTAGTGAGAAAAGAGATGGAGATCTCAGGACATCATGATTCGAAGTCGCAACGGCAATGTTGAGTTTGGCTATTAAACATATACGGTTTCCGTCCGTTTTATGAACGCTCAAGGTAGTTTGTCGAACGCAAAGCCGTTCTTCCATACTTTACAAGGAAAGAGTGAAAGAGAGTTCACTCGATTTGAGTGGAGAGGAAATTTTCCAACCCGATGCTGCAACACTGAGTAATTTTTCGACCAAAATTTCTTGATTTTCTGAGTAAGGATCTTTCAAAATGAGTATGAGCATCATTAAATATGTGGCAAATTAGTTTAAGGTGGCGGAAAAGAGTTCCTGAAGCTAGTGTGGAAGAACCAAAGGCTCCGACTTTATCACTCGATTCCACAAAGAGAAGGTTCCTTCGGCACGAGCTGTGTTCAAGCCTTGAACATTTTAGTCCACTACTCAAGTCTAGTCTCTTTTTTTTAAAGAAGAAGAAGATTATAAAAATGATTTACCACTATCAATAAGAGAGGACGAGACGGCGGACACCCAAACTTCATCACAGAATGCTACAACATAAAGATGATCCCTGCACAAGATACTCTCACAATGCAAAATTTAAGACTCAGAATGTATATTAGTACTAATCTTTTAAGCTTCGAGATAAGTGGTGAGAGTGGATTGCCGCTATTAGTGTAGAAGAACAAGGCAGGGGCCTCCAAGGTGTTCAAATCGATGGTGCAGCAGGTATAAACTTTTGGTAGGAAATATGATTTTTCTACTTGTTTTTCATCTTGAACTTCCAATTTATACCATTTTACTTGCAGGAATAAAGTTGTTGATGTATAATCTCACATCTTTAGGATGCGCGCCGTGGATATTCAAATTGACGTTGGCCGTTGAGAATCTCATGCAAGTGAGATTGGGAATAAAATGATTTGATGGTCTTGAATCTCGTCAGAATTGAATTCGAATGATATATAGATATCTTGTATGCAGATACAATATTCATTCAATTGGCTTACCTGACGATTTCAGCATCGGAGTTCATGTCGAATATTGAGATTTCAAGGTTGTTGATTCTCAACGATGTATTTTGTGCAAAATATAGGTAGTTCACTGGGAATTTGGTAAAATTCTGATTCTAATGATACGAGAATATTACACCCCAAAGTTAAGATGCGCTCTCAATTGGTTGTATTGCTAACTCGCGTCTCGAGGGATCATATCGAATATCGACAACCATGGCGCATCGAGATCCAGCATCCAATATTCTGCGCAATAATAATACATCAATGAAACCATTGGAGATTCCATATTTGCATAGTACATCAATCATCCGAGGAGAATTCGAAGTTCGCTCTCATTCCACTACATTGGTAGTTCTCATGTATGACTGTGTGTCGTGAGTTGCGGGACTTAGCCACAGATATCCATCGACCAACTTAAGGCAGAAGAAAATTCGAGTATCGTAGACTTTCTGAGGTTGAGGATCACATTTGTCGAACATTCTGAGATTGAAGAAGAAAGTTGTCATTTAATACTGAATATAGCGTAGAACTTTGATTTGATTTATTGACATCAATCTCGGACAGGCATCGACTTCGAACGACTATCAAATTAACATTATTGACCTGGGATTTCTGAAAACATCATGAGAGACTGATGAATTTATTCTCATCTAGAATTTGTTCACGTTTCTAGAAAAAAGGTCAAAATTGTTCAGTTTTGCACACGGAGAAGTTGATGGATAGTCATCCTAAACTTCCAATCTAAACAACTTAAATGATATTATTTGTATTATTTTGCTCATGACAGCTTCTCAAATTACACATAAATCATTTAAAATAACTTCAAATCTCTTTATTTGTGTGAATAGTTGATAATGGAGTAGCTATACGTAAAATCACAAGTAATGTATGTTTTAAAGTACACGAGCAAATCATTATTACTAGGTCTTGATGAAGAGTCTTCGTATGACGTGGAATCTTTCTGCTCAACTAAACTATGGTAATGGGGGTAGGACGTGGGGGGAGTTGCAGAAGATATCCTCTTTGTGTCTACGCTGCCACCGCCGCCGCTCCCGCCGCTGTTCCGGCCCTTTGCCCCTCCATAGCTGCCCTCGGACACCAGAATTCTACTTCCTTCTCCTACTTTAAATCAGTAACGAACAGCATATATACGATGGTCCATTACACGACTGGTTGAGTCCCTCCCATACAACAAAATCATCGAAGAGATGGAGAAGTACATCAAAGTCTACCAGCAAGATAGCCAAGAATGGGTCGCAGGAGAGCAAATGGCGAGAAAGATTGATTTTACCAGTCCTGGTGGTGATAGAGAGTCTGGAGCTGGAAAGGGAAAGACTTTGGAAGAGTGAAAGAAGAAAGATGGTGTCAGAATGGTGTACGCTTGACGATACGCTGTGAATGAATCACAAGTTCGACAGATCTAAGAGTGGGTCAAGGCAATCAAGCCTCGCTTAGCGGGAATGTCTGGTCGTGGGGACATTCCCCTCAAGTTTTTACTGACATATATTGGATCGACAATTGCGGAAAATCGAAGAAAGTATGAGAGCCACGGACTTAGTGTGCTCAATGTGTTTGAAGAATTGGAACAATTATAGAAACTGAGACACTGGAATCGATTTGAAAGCTCTGGTGTCGCTGGAGATTGGTCTAGAACGTTCAACCGAAATAAGTTTGAGAAATGGACAAGCAAACATGACCCAAGACTCGGTTGGTCGCCGCAGCCGCTCAATGTATGATTGAGATTTGAATGATCATAGTGACTGAGATGATAAACCAGATTTGGACGATGGAAAGAACGGGACATGTCGCCATCCCCCGCGGGCGCCCAATCCAAAGCCAAGTATATATGCAGCCAAATGATGACAGTGAGTAGTTCGGATTTGAATTGCAGTAGTAGATTCATCAAGAGTAAGATGCCATTGCTAGCGTCAAGTGTTATCAAATATTTTGCAGGATCAATCAGTCCAACGTCGGCTTTTGCTAATACGAGCGCTGTGAATGAAACATCAAGAATAACATATGAGCATAGATCGCATGGGCTAAACCCAAAAGGTAAAAATATTTATTGTTCATAAAGGCGCACGGTTCCTTTGTCGCAAAAAACGAAACAGAGACGATCTTCTGCACCTTGAGCTTTTGCATTTCTGCAATTTTGACACACAGAAGTCATATCCCAAGGGATAACAACCGGCAAAGTTTTGTCTTGCTGGGTCATCCAGCACACAGGATTCGCGGACAATGAAGCAGCGATGCTCTTCTGCCTATGCTTAGCAGCGATACGATCCCTCTGGAGGATAAAAGTTTGCAAATTTTCGCTGAACCCAGCAGCTCTAACCCTCGGCGGGAGCCTGGTCGGAGGATTCCGACTCGAGGTCTTCCTCTTGAAAGGGTATCCTAAAGACACCACGGTATAGGGCACATTTTCTGGGGGTACCACCCCAACAAATTGAATTGGTGGAGGGGGAAGAAACTCCGGAGGTTGAGGAGGGGGAGGTGGCGTAAAGGTGAAGGTGAAGATAGTGATGAAGGTAGAGCTGGAGGTAGAGCTGGAGCTAGAGGTAGAGCTAGAGCTGAAGATAAAGCTGAAGTTGGAGGTAGAGTTGGAGCTGGAATTAAAGCTGGAACTGGAGCTAAAGCTAGAACTAGAACTAGAACTAAAACTGAAATTGAAGCTGGAATTGAAGTTAAAATTAGAATTGAAATTAAAGCTAGAATTAAAACTAAAACTAAAACTGAAATTGAAGTTAGAGCTGAAATTAAAGCTAAAGTTGAAATTGGAGTTAAAGCTAGAGCTGAAACTGGAGCTGAAACTGAAGTTGGAGCTGGAGCTAGAGCTGGAGTTAAAGCTGAAGCTAAAACTGAAACTGAAATTGGAGCTAAAGTTAGAACTAGAATTGGAATTGGAATTAGAATTAAAGCTGAAACTGAAATTAGAGTTGGAGCTAAAGCTGAAGCTGAAGTTGGAGCTAGAGCTGGAGCTGGAGCTGGAGCTGGAGCTGGAGCTGGCGTTAGAGGTAGTGGCTGTGGTTGTGGTTGTGCTTGTGCTTGGAGATCAATAATTGCTACTTCAAGAGTAACAATCTTGTCGCACAATCTCTCATTCTCCCCACGGGCTTCTTTGAACAAGAGCTCAGAAGAGCTGAGTATATGTTTCTCTTCTTTCAAAATACGATCGACCAGAGTTTCGCGGGTTTGATCCAATGTTGTGCCTATATTTGGCAGCGATGCGATCTCTTTGGAGGATCAAAGTTTGTAAATTCTCACTGAACCCAGCAGCTCCAACAGTTGTAGAGCACCTGGTAGGTAAATCTCGGGAGAGTTGGCATATTAGGCTTGCAGCCAAAAATGTGATGAAATGTAAGTCAATGTCTAAAAAGATTTCAACAAGCAGAATAACTCTATTGCATCTGGCTGAGTAAATGTTCTGATTGGACTCATGTATCAAAAGTGTTTGGATTTTCATAAAAACTTCAGAGATTCAAAGGAACTAGATATCCTGACGGAACTTAGACAATCAAATAGACTTGAATGTCCAGATGAAATTTAGAGAATTTGAGAGACTGAATGTCGGAATGTAGCTGAAACTATTCATTAATTAAAAGGGTGTAAATGTCTCGATTGAATACAGTTATTTTAAGAGACTAATTGACAGACTGCAGCCTATAGTCTCGGATATTTAACCCTGCAGCTTCTGACTTGGACTTAGAGATAGTCAATGAGATTTAGGGTTGAAGATCGTGAGGCTAAATCTCTGCATATAACTTGGCCAATTGATTAGATAATTGATTTCGGGGTAGAAGATAACTAGAAATAATAAATCAAAATGATATACAGTAACCGTGCACACCTATTTGCCGAAACACGAAAAATGTATCAATTTAGTTTATTCATTTCTATAACAATCAATTGAATTATTAAATTATATTATTATAATATAATCCCTTAAATCAAATCGATTATAATAAAGCACCTTATATTCATCTTAATGTATATATACATAGAAAAAATTATAGGAAAAATAAAGACAGATATATAGCCTACTACCATTACAAGGAAACTTGGGATCCCCCCAACGATTGTTTCCTACACTATCAAAATGAATGTGATATACAATGAAAAAATTATTTTATCTAAAACCCTTAAAAAGAAATCATATACAAATCGAAATAAACAAATATTGCTATAATATATAAGATTATAGTTTAAATCGATTTATTAGAAGATATTAGTAACTTATAGACTTGAATATAAGAGAGATATTATCAAAAGGATTCTCAAAAAGCATGAAATAATTAATTGGAGAATTAGAAAGAAGTCTAAATTTATAAAAGAATATATTATTAAAAGATTAGCTTGATGCCTAGCTCATCGGAAATAAACTGTATGAACAAGAGTATTCACTTCAAAGGAATGACTTCAATATAATGACTACTATATCAAAGGGAAATAAGCGAATACAAAAGAGACTAGCTCTTTCAATAATATCTATATAAAATCTATTACTTTTCTATATAGCTAGTTCTTTAGATTAAATATAAATAGATATTTAAAAATCTATATATAATAAGAAATATATTTTATATATCTATTTAAAATTAATATTAATTAGTAATATTACAAATTAATTAATTATTCAAAAAACCTTTTTATTTTTACTATTTTTATTATATTTAGTATTAATTCAAATTAAGTCAATAAACAATCTAATAAATCTATATTTAAAACTATAGAAGTTTACAATAATATTGAAAATATTGATTTATTGTATGATAATAATTATATTTTTTATAGAGATATAATTAATACTTTTTATTAT